>OLKM01000642.1:58530-95981 GCA_900291075.1 Melanogrammus aeglefinus | reverse complement strand
TGATTGGATTGATTATATTTAAATGCCGTGACGCGGGTCACCAGACTCGAGGGACGCACAATAACGTTACAGGCCACTACGGGAGGAAAAAAACAACGCGACTCGATAGGGATATCGATTAAGCCCAAACGTTATTGATTTTCGGGTTTTGAAAAAAGTGGAACCGGGTCCTTGATAGAACCGGGTTACGATCGAACCCAGAACCCTTGGGCTGGGTGTTGAGCCCCTTTAAAATGACACTATACTGCCCCCACGCTGCATATGTATATCAAATACATATTATATTCACCTTATATAACCCTATCAATATATACATTTCTGTGCACTCCACACATCCCATAATAATCCCATCCCCTTTTTGCGTGAAGCAGAGAGAACTAATCACCATCTGCTAAAACAGCCCACGCGTCTTCCTTTGAGGTGACTTTCTACTTTCAATAAATGGCTGTCACATGAGAAATACCACGAGGCAACACTCACAAATCAATGGGAAACATGCCGGCACATTTCACCAATCCATCTCATCGCGTTGTGAATTTTCAAATGGATCCTTGTATTGATTTACAATATCTCAAGCTTTCTTATTTTCTCCCCCACCTCCCCCGGTTCCTCTACCTTTCCCCCCGGTTCCTCTACCTTCCCCCGGTTCCTCTACCTTTCCCCCGGTTCCTCTCCCTTTCCCCCGGTTCCTCTCCCTTTCCCCCCGGTTCCTCTCCCTTTCCCCCCGGTTCCTCTCCCTTTCCCCCCGGTTCCTCTACCTTTCCTCAGGTTCCTCTTCATCTTCTTGATCAGGTCTCTGTCTTCCATCGCACCATCCTCGTATGGCCGCTTCAGACCTGAACCTATATAGGGGAGAGAGAGAGAGAGAGAGAGAGAGAGAGAGAGAGAGAGAGAGAGAGAGAGAGAGAGAGAGAGAGAGAGAGAGAGAGAGAGAGAGAGAGAGGAGAGAGAGAGAGAGAGAGAGAGAGAGAGAGAGAGAGAGAGAGAGAGAGAGAGAGAGAGAGAGAGAGAACGAGAGAGAGAGAGAAAGAAGAGTGAAGGGAAGGAAGAGGGACAGAGTGGGGGAGAGAGGAAGGGAGGGAGAGGGGAGAGAAAGAGAGGGGAGTGAAGGGAGAGAGAGAGATAAGAGAGAGGAGAGAGAGGGGGTGAGAGGAGAGAGGGTTTGGGAGAGGGAGAGAGAGAGAGGGGGGGAGGGGAAATGATGAGTCAAGGGTCAACAACCTGCCAGAATGTCGGTTAGAAAAAGCACACAGAGAAAAAAAAAGAGGGGGGGCTCCAGATGACAGAGGAGTGTGTAAGGGTGGAGAATGCAGAGGAACACGAGGAGACACGGGGACAGAGAATGGAATATAACGCTGCACACAGACTGGAGGCAGGTTAGTCGGCAGGCGGCCAAGAGGAGAGCCGACCGTCAGAATGCTAAGTAGACAGAGGGAAGCGCCGGGCCAGGGAAAGACATTAACAGATGGGGAACTCGCCCAAGGTCAGAGGTCAAGTAGACAGTCAAGGAAGACCGGGGAGAGGGGCGGGGTCGACGTACAGATGGGACAGGGGCATAGAGAGGGAGACAGGAAGCCTGGACAGACGAGACAGGAAGCCATACAACTCTATACACCTTCTTTGTCAGACCAAGGGTATTTCTGGGATGGTTTACTTGAGGGAAGGG
Source organism: Melanogrammus aeglefinus (assembly GCA_900291075.1). NCBI lineage: Eukaryota > Metazoa > Chordata > Actinopteri > Gadiformes > Gadidae > Melanogrammus > Melanogrammus aeglefinus. The sequence continues at coordinate 94,315 of OLKM01000642.1, read as the reverse complement.
GGTCCATCTCCAACACTTTGTAGATCTGTCCGAAGGCCATGAGTCTCAACGCATGCTGTGGGAAGAGAGACACACACACACACACACACACACACACACACACACACACACACACACACACACACACACACACACACACACACACACACACACACACACACACACACACACACACACACACACGAATCAGACTCCAACTTAAGCACAAGTATAAGACGTAACTCTATGCGCCCCCAATGCATTGTTAAGGACGACATTTTAAATCAGTTACGGAGGACGTTCTCTTCTCTCCAGTTTTAACAAAAAGGAAAAGGCCTTCTTAAATCAGTCATACACTGAAGCGGGGCGGTCTTTCACCCGGGGTCTGTACTCCTCTCCTCAGTTGCGTTGCTCCAGACACTTGAAACATGGTCGATAAAGCACAGCAAAACCCTCTCACTTATAAGAGGCTCTATCAAAGCGGGACGTCTCCCAGCGCGCTCCTCTCGGAATAAAACCCAGAAACATTCCGGCTGACGCCTCCTTAAGGAAGCAGCGACACGTGTCCTCGGTTTAGGGCGGGGGAGGAAAACACTTAAGTGAGGATAATTAGAAAGGTGAACTCCCCCGTATTGGTACGGCGGGGGGGGGGTTAGGTCACCGTCTGAACACAGCACCCTCGCCTCATCTTCCCATGGATCTGCCGCAATACAATTATCCCCATTGACATTCTGGTCGCGCTCCGGCTGCCTTCAAAAGGAAACGGACGGCGGGATTTACTGAGCCATGCAGCTCAGAGGAGCCACACACACACGGGCTTGCGCGCACACACACACACACACACACACACACACACACACACACACACACACGGGCTTGCGCACACACACACACACACACACACACACACACATTTTCGCATACACACACGCCGGCCAGCATACGTGTACACATTCCCACACACGTCACGCACACAATCTCGCACACACACATACAGGCCAGTGTTCCCACACACACACAATCACTCCCGTGCAACATACATTCCCACACACAATCGTGCACGCACACAGGCCCACACACATAAAACCGTGCACATACACATACAGGCCACAGAACTGCGCACACCCACCCACTCACATGATCCCCAGGGCATCAGTGAGAGATGGACGGCGGGTCACACTGACCATGGTTTCCCACACCGATCATTAGGATGCAAAACCAGAGAGTCCTGCTGTGTGCGTGTGTACGTGTCTATGTGTGTGTGTGTTTGTGTGTGCGTGTGTGTACGCGTGTGTTGTTGTCTGGTTTTGTGCGTGCGGAGGTGCTACCTGGGCGCTGTGTGTCACGGCCTGGGCCTGCTGGTCCGTCATGTGGGCCAGGGCATCGGCGGGGTCCTTCTCACACGGGTCGTGTAGTCCCGGACCACCTGAGGGGGGGGGGGGAGCACAATCAGACCCTGTAGTCAGCCCTTGCCACAGCCCAGCTGTTTCAGGAGGGGGGTTCCCCCTCCGCAGAGTCTTTTAACACTGCGGTGTGTGTTTTGGATGTGGACCTGGTAGCAGGAAGTGTGCTTTGGACGTGTACCTGGTAGCAGGACGTGTGTTGGACGTGTACCCGATAGCAGGATATGTGTGTGTGTTGGATGTGTACCTGGTAGCAGGATGTGTGTTGGATGTGTACCTGTTAGTAGGCAGTGTTTATGTGTGTTTTAGATGTGTTCCTGGTAGCAGTGTGTGTTTTGGACGTGTACCTGGTAGTAGGCTGTGTGTGTTGGATGTGTACCTGGTCATAGGATGTGTGTGTGTTGGATGTGTTACTGGTAGTAGGATGTGTATGTGTGTGTTGGATGTGTACCTGGTAGTAGGATGTGTGTGTACCTGGTAGTAGGATGTGTGTGTTGGGTGTGTATCTGGTAGCAGGATGTGTGTGTTGGGTGTGTACCTGGTTGCAGGATGTGTGTGCTGGGTGTGTACCTGGTAGTAGGATGCCAGAGGCCAGACACTCCATCACTCTGCGCAGGGCCTCGCCCGCTCCCAGGGGTCTGTTGCAGGTGGCGATAGCCTTCTCACAGATGAGCTCCAGGGGCTACACACAGATACACACACACGCACAAATGTTCTGAATAACGCTTAGTGTGCACTGTGTGCAAGCGCTCTCGACAGAATGCATTCACAGAGAACAGTGTAATACGGATTTATTTTCGCAGCATTTTGATGCTACAACATAAAGCACTGTAAGTACAACTCAGCAACTGCAACACCAAATGCAGCATTGCCAGCCTGCATTTCACAGGCTGATCCCATTGTAAATCAGTGACGAAAACAGGGAGATTTGTTGTTCTTTCAGAAGGTGCCTTCAGCTCAAAACCAGATGGGTAGGACAAGAATGACTTGTGCTTTTTAGCACTAGACTATGATAGCACTAGCCTGACTGCTAGGTAGCACTAGACTGACTGTACTAGGAGCAATAGACCGCTGATGGTAGCATTAGGATGACTGTACTCGGTAGCACTAGACCGCCTAAAGTAGGCCCTGACGGAGCAGGTCCTCCGGCCGCGAGGGGGTGGCGGGGCAGTCTCACCCATCCTCTGAGCGGCGCCCAGACGGCGTGTCTGTTGCACATGTCCCGCAGGATCCGCAGCACGATGACGCACGACTTGAGTCCGTTCACCCTGGCCTGGAGGAGCGGGAACAAGACGCACCAAGTGAACAAACGACAGGTTGATGCTTCGATTGTAGCTTGCATTACACCGTCACTCATACAGCGGCTCAGTCAGTATCTGTCTTAAGATTCTTGCTGGGCGCTTTTGTTTGTTTTTCTCTCTTCTCATCTGTGGCCTATGAAACACGCACAATATATTGTCAACACCTCGACTAGCAGTTCTAAGCAGTAGACGTTGTGAGTAGTGGGAAGAGGGGGGGGGGGGGGCTACGTGGATAGAGATGAATAGGACAAGGGAACGGGGGGGGGGGGGTTATTTACATAGACTGCAGGCAGGTTCTCATAATAGCAAAAGAACAAAAAACAAAAACAACATAATGATTGTGCCACTATTGCTTTTGTAGCCTTACGATGCGTCCGTGAAGAGGTTTTACCAATACGCTATGGTCCATGTATTATCAAATATACAATTAATTTGCAAATTGTATTAATCAATTTAGGTTTAGAACCTGGCTAGAATGCATATTTGTTTATCGATTTACGACCAAACTGCTGAGGGACTTTTGGAATAGTTATGCATTCCCACTCCCTTCGTTGACTACACTTGACGAGCCGGTCCCCTCATTGGCTGCAGCGGGGCCAATGAGGGGACCGGCCCTCTTCCAGGCTACATGGTCAGGCTACAACGAGCACCGGGGCAGGAAGACAGGAAGTGAGCGGGCGCCGACCTGGAACCACTTGGCGTGTCGCAGGGCTGCCAGGGCCAACAGACATGTGTGCCTGTCCAGGGACTCCCCCTCCTCCTGTTTGTCCTCCTCAGCCTTCACTCTCTGCGCTGCAGCGCTCAACACTGCCACAAAACAATAACAACCCAATGTAAAGAACAGAAACACGCACAAACGCACACGCACGCACGCACACACACACACACCTGCACGCACGCGCGCACACACACACACACAGGTACACAGACAGACACCGGGTGTCTGTCTGTGTGCCTGTGTGCGTGCGCGTGTGTGTGCAGGTGTGGGAGTGTGTTTGAGTGTGTGTGGGTGTGTGTGTGAGTGTGTGTGTGTGTGAATGTAGGCCATCACATTAGCATGAGCGTCAGCGTGTGAGTTCACCTTACATACACGCACACGGACATACATGGGTGCTTTCCATGCCATAAAGTTGGGTCTTTTTACCCCTGTACAGATTGCAGTAAAAACCTATGATAGTATGTGTATACTTCTTGTTTTTTTTGTTAACAACTGGGCATCAAGATACGACAAATAATGTGCTCCCTGCATTGATATGAAAGGTAGTAGTTTGAATATTTACGCTGTCGAATGCAAATCTGTACGGGGAAAAAGTAATTGGGGGAGGAAGGGGGTTTGGGGGGGGGAGGGCGGGCGGGGTGTGGGGGAGGTCTTTGTGGGATGGGGAGCACCGGCGGCCCCCTCTGGAAAAACAACACAAAACAAATACTGAGGGAGTCGTCCAAGGCCTCTGGTCGGACCCCCCGGTACATGCCACGCCGGGGGTCCGAGCAGGCCGGACCCCCGGCCCTCCTCATGTATTTGAAGAGGATCTCTCCTTCATTTTGACGGTCCGGTCCGCAGACACGGGTCAAAATACGAGATGTTTATTTTGTGGTATTTTCTTTGTTCTTCGGCTCTACTTAAGACACGCTTGATTCGACAAGGCCCGTCGGGGGGCCAATAGGACGGGCAGCAGTTGGAACAAAACAAAACAAAAGGAAATAAAAAGGGGCAGAGGGTCTGAGTGGTCGAAGCGTAAGAACCAAGCGCTCTTGAAGTAGAACTGGCAAGAAAATCGGACAGCGAGCCGGTCCTCAGACCGTTACACACTGGGGGGGGGGGGGGGGGGGAGAGAGGGGGGGCTGAGGAAGGGCTTCGGTCAGAGCACTTGTGCTGGCTACGAGAGCGTTCCCCGTGTTGAAAGGCCTTTGATTTATGCTTTCCAACGGTTCAGGAGGGTGGAGTTGGCGCATGTGCCAGTGGACACTTAAAGACTAAAACGCCATGGTATGCAAGGCAAGCTCAATCAAACCTGATTATGCACATCACATGTAATTATGAGTCCCACCGCAGGTCCTGCCAAGACCTATCTGTAACCTACCCCTGAGCTAGGGTTACCAAGGTACGTTTAGTAAGCAGCACGTCGCCAGCCAATCACGGCGCGATTGTGGGCGGGTCTTACCAGGACCTATGGTGGGATCCATAATCACTCATAAATCATTAGGAGTGCGGTTAAAAGAGTGATATCCAGAGACGGGAATGTTATGTGAGGGACTATCAGGGGGTGAAGCACAGACAAAAAAAATAAACGAAGGTAAACCTCCTGCCCATGTATATATTAAGCAGAAATGCCAACTGCCTGGTAACCCGATTGGACCATTCCTCACACCTAATCTCTTTGTTTTTCAGGACATAAGCACAATATAAGATTCCCTCTCTCCAATAAATATTGTAGAGGGAGAGACAAGAGATGGAGAGAAAGAGAGATAGATTTATATTGTAGAGGAGAGAGAAGAGATGGAGAGAAAGAGAGATAGATTTATATTGTAGAGGGAGAGACAAGAGATGGAGAGAAAGAGAGATAGATTTATATTGTAGAGGGAGAGACAAGAGATGGAGAGAAAGAGAGATAGATTTATATTGTAGAGGAGAGAGAAGAGATGGAGAGAAAGAGAGATAGATTTATATTGTAGAGGGAGAGAGGGGAAGAGATGAAGCGAAAGAGAGAGATAGAGATTTATATTGGTGTGTTTAAGCCTGTCAGAATGGTCCCAGCTGTACATCTAGCGGGCTATTACACGCACACACACACCCGTAAGCACAGACACACACACCACCAGCCCTTGCTCTCTCTCTCCTGCTCGTATCTCTTTTTCATTACCGCAGCGCCTCTGTATCCGTCCCTGCTTTGAGTCGTCGCTCCTCCACTTTTAGAGAAAACGTCCCCTGCGGTTGACTTCGCGTGACCTCTGATTGTCACTCCCACACGCTCCTGATCGATCAAAGCCACCACTCTAATATTAGCCGAGGAAAGGTGCACCGAGAGAAGCCTGTTTTTGTGCTCAGAATCTGAAGTACCGTGTGTCAATTTAAGTGGTGTCCATGTCGCTTGCCTAATCAATAGCATGATTACATTAGCTTGTGACATCGGCTAATCATTACATTGATGAGCCTCCCCCCCATGTCAACTAAGAGGATGTTATTGACCCAAACATTAGAGGTCAAACATCTCCTCGCCTGGCATACCAATTGCTCGCCTGACCCCCGCTGCACTTGTTAGTCGGACTAACTGCATGTCCCAGAGTGTGTGTGTGTATTTCAGTGTGTGTGTGTGTGTATTTCAGAGTGTGTGTGTGTGTGTGTGTGTGTGTGTGTGTGTGTGTGTGTGTGTGTGTGTGTGTGTGTGTGTGTGTGTGTGTGTGTGTGTGTGTGTGTGTGTGTGTGTGTGCGCGCGCGCACGCGCTTCTGTGTGTGTGTGTGCTTCAGTCTGCTTAAAGTATTATCAAATATTCATTATTATTAATTAAGTACAATTAGCAAGCGCTCATTGGCGGAAAGCTAGTCATTTCCAGCTAATCTCGCGTTAAGCGGTGCTTGACGCGGGCACACGGGCGGCGGCCAATGGAAGCCACCAGGTGTTCAGAGCCAGATAAACCGGGGGTGGCGTGTGATGTCAGCGTGCGCGTGTGTGTGTTTATGTAAGCCCGGCGACGTGCTAATCTGTGTGGAGTGTAGAGTTGAGTTATGAGGGCCTTAAACGTGTCACTAGTCACGCTGCCACTGAAGAGATCCATTCCCCAGCCTTTCACACCCACACGCACGCCTCCCCCCCCACCTGTAGGTCATACATCCTGACCAATCTGACACCTGGATGAGATGAAGGGGCATTTGTCACAGGGACAGCCAGACCTTGACCCGTTAGGGTCGTGTATGCGTGTCCTTCAATGCGTGCTCGATTGTGTCTGTGTGTGTATGTGTGTGTGTCTTTCAATGCGTGCGTCTCCACTTTGTGTCTCCACTTTGCAGTAAAAAGGGGTGTCCACGCGTCCTTGCGGGTGTTCCTAATGGCGGCCCCACCGGCAGCGCTCCTCCATACCGCTGCAGCGTTCGCCCTGATCTACAGCTCGCCCTCGCTGCCATCTCTCATCGCTCTCCCACACCCGCGTGTCCAGTCAGACAGGAGCCAACGCGATGGATGGCTGTTATAGATTGCTCTGGCCTCCGCCCACCCGACCCTCCCCCCTCTCTCTCCCTCCCTCTCCCTCCCTCCCCCCCTACCTCTCAAGACCACCAGATTAAGTCGTCTGCCTTCTGAAGAAATGAGAGCATCTTTCCATCAAAGGTTTTGATGTTGATCAAAAAAATCACTGATTAATAAATAAATGATTCATAATGTATTAGCATATCTTGGATGGTACAGGATAAATGAGCGCTTCTATTCAAAAGAATGTGTAGAGAGGCATTCACCACATGACTAACTTTCCTCGTTAAATGAACCGTCAATTTATAAAAGAGATGATTAGAATTTTTTTTATTTGTTGTGGTCCATTAAAGGGTTTTTACACGCTTGAACTCACAAGCCTTGCAAGATCGAAGACGATTTTAAAGACGCACTGATGTGGGACCATGAGTCTGGCATAATTAGAAAGCGCTTCAGGTACTGTAGGCCTCAGTACTTTACATAAAGAGCAAACTCTTTGCCCTAAGGGGACCCTACTCCCCTTGGGAACGAGAGTTTGGACAGGATCTAGGGGACTAAAACTAAAACGTTTAGTGGCTAGGAAATCTTGACCCCGGTCCCTGCCTTATCGTCCGGTAACATCTCACAGAAGGAATAGCCGTGTCGGCGGATACAACAAAATGGCGGGAAAAAAACCCATTACCGTGCTGGTCGCTCTACCACACTGTGATCCTACCTCGCACGTCGTCCTCCTGGTTCTCCTCCAGCTCGACTCCCTCGTCCTTCACGACCTTCTCCTCCTCCGCCGCCTCCTTCTGCTGTGGTTGTTCCTGCTGCTCCTCCTCCTGTTCCTCCACCTGTTCTTCTTCCTCCTCTCCTTCCTCCCCCTCCCCCTCCTCCTCCTCCTCGTCTTCCTCGTCCCTCATGGCGGGGGAGGTGAGCGTGATCTTCAGGGTGAGCTTAGGCTCTGTCGTGGTCTTCACCAGAATGGCCGCCTCCGGGAGGGAGCTGGTGATCTCGTACTTGCCGTCCGACAGCGTCTGCCAACGCACCAGACAGAGAGGGCGGTTCAAACCGGCCCGGCGTCGGGCCCAGGCTGCGCTCTGACTCAAGAAGCAAAATGCGCAGTGGCTGTCCGTGCCTAAGGACTGGGGGCTCGGTGGAAGCCCTCAAGGATGTCTAAGCACATCTTAAGTAACAATAATATGTTAGTCTGTGCTCTAGCACGGACGACCAAGGGCCACTTCCTCCAAGATCTCTCCGGGAGGATTGTTCAGCAACGCTCTCGTGACACCACCAGCACTTATCGGCTTTTTGGATTCATAGGACAGGCCTCGTTGTTTGTTTCAAAAACACAAACGGAACCCATTACGGTGGTGAACAAGAACGAGGCACGCTCTGCGAGCATTTCTTAACCAGATTATCAGGCGCCGTGCGTTGGAGGTGATTAAAAAAACTATTTGAAAACAAAATTCTTCACGTGGAAGCCGATAAAAGCATTAATCCTCTGCGACACAATGTAGACATGCAAGGATCAGGGTGTGTGTGCAATAATGAAGGTGCATGCTTGTGTGTGTGTGTGTGTGTGTGTGTGGGGGGGGGGGGGATGCATGTGCACCCATCTATAATGCAGGCTTATGTAAAGGTCATGCATAATTAAATAATCGGTGTGTGTATGCGTGCACGTACGTATGCGTTTGTGTGTGCATGTTTGTTCTCGTGTGCGTGCGTGAGCCTCACCTGCATCTGTGTGGGCAGGTTCTGACAGACCGTGTCCAGCAGCGTCTCGGTGGGCTTGTCTTTACACATGAGGACCAGCTCCAGGTCCATGTCGTCCTTGATGAGCAGGCCCTTGGCCACCAGGCCGATCCGCAGCACCCCGCACAGAGACCCTCCTCCTCCGGGCTCCCTGAGGAGGAACCACACCTCAGCCCCGAGTCCACCACTCCCCGACTCCCTTTAATACACCACGACGCGTTCTATCAGCCCACGACTCGTTATATCAGCCCACGACTCGTTATATCCAGCCCACGACTCGTTATATCAGCCCACGACTCGTTATATCAGCCCACGACTCGTTATATCAGCCCACGACTCGTTATATCAGCCCATGACTCGTTATATCAGCCCACGACTCGTTATATCAGCCCACGACTCGTTATATCAGCCCACGACTCGTTATATCAGCCCACGACTCGTTATATCAGCCCACGACTCGTTATATCAGCCCACGACTCGTTATATCAGCCCATGACTCGTTATATCAGCCCATGACGCGTTATATCAGCCCACGACTCGTTATAATCTTCGTTATATCGGTCCATGCCTCGTTACACCAGTCCATTACTTGTTTATTAGTCCATTACTTCATTCGACTGGAGAAATCAAAGAGGGTCTACTATGCAGAATATTCTGTTGACCAGGCAGTACAATAGAGTTCTAATTGAATTGACGTTCAGGTTATCAAAGCTTTCAAATATTCCTTTTAACGAGTTGAGTGCCACTTAGTTAATAATGCATCAAGTCAACTGTGAACGCATTTGTTCTTCGTGGCAATCAACTCATCTTTCAGCAGTTGGTTCCCTGCATTGAATAAGGCTCCCTGCTTAACCATCTGCAAAAGTTCAAACGCTAACCGTCTGGAAATACAAGTAAAAACCAGCATATTAAATCCTCCCCAGTGCAACTTCACAGCAGCCGCTTATTTGTTCAAAATCATGAGAAATGATCAGTGTCTAAAATAATACAGATTCAAAACACTTTAATAATAAAATGTGATGCCTAATTTGAATAAAGCAGATACTTCCACCTTTATCGAAAAGCAAAATATATGAATAATATCTATGCTAAGTAGTTCTTCAAACATGCAGAAACCTAGGCAGGTTAGCGCTGAATACTTGTGACTCTTGGCACGCCTTCTAAACTATCCGATTCAGGCCCCCCATCGCCATGCTGACGAGTGTTGTACCTGTATCCGTCTTCCTCCTCCTCGTCTGCGGGCTTTTCCCCGGGCTCGTCCCCCGTGTCCTTGTCCCCTTGGTCCTTGTCCCCTGAGTCCTTATCCTGCTTGGCGCCAGGTTCGGCCGGGCTGATCGCCGTCACGGTGCCGACACCGTTACTGTGGCTCCGGTCCAGCCAATCAGAGACCTGCTTGAGGGCGCACTCCACGGTAGAGACCAGCGATTGGACGGCTTCCAGGTCATGCGAGGACGGGTAGATGGTGGAGTGCTTTGCCATGACATGGCGGTCGTCGTTGCCGAAAGAACGGAAGGACCTCTGGAGAGGAAAAAAAACCAACCCACAGGGGGGGAGACGGCGGTGAATCAGCAGGAGGCAGTGATGCGGTGCAACAACACAGCACAACACGTTTACACCACATCCGTCCGACCAAAAGCTCATCTTTGTTTCCGTGGGTTTGATGGGGGATAAAACAAACAAGCAATCGGATATATAACAGAAAGGAGCAACATGGGCACAAGCACAGACACGCGCAGAACACCGTTCTATCTGAGAGGCGACGGCAGCACTCTTGAGGTCTGCAGTGACGGATTAGGCTTTAATCAATCACTGCGAGACGCTCAGTGTATCCACTGGGGGACCCAGCCCTCCCTCTATCGCGTCCTCAAAACAACCAACGCTCAAACATGCACACAATTGCACAAATATGCATACAGTGTACGTAACGAAACACACATAATCAAAGAATAAACAGGCACAACTCCAAGGAAAGGTCCAATCGGTGGTTCCCACATGCTCTTTGTACTGGGTTGTGTGTGTGAGTTTGGGTGTGGTAAATTACCCCTCATGCGAATGACACATTTATTATCAAGAGATCAATTTTAACCTCCATGACATAGCATTTAATTACACCAGCCTTGGCACAGCGCTCACATGAACAGGGCAGGTGAGATCCAACGAGCCAGAGCCTATCTCTCTTTAGTGCGCACACACACACACACACACACACACACACACACACACACACACACACACACACACACACACACACACACACACACACACACACACACACACACACACACACACACACACACACACACACACACACACACACACACCACCCCCCAGCTGTCCTAATTCAATCAGTAAACTGGTCCATAGTTAATATATGCTACTTCCTCTCTGCTGCTCTGCATGAGATTACGGAGGAAAAGGGGGGATGAGAAGGATGAATACTAATAAAGGAAGGGCTGGAAAAATATCACAGAAAAAAAAGGAAAATATTAAGCGTAGGCATGGAGCCAGGAGATTTTTTTTATGATCTATCTTCCTTAAACGCCGGTAGTGGGCTATGTCTAAGGGATCATGATGTAAAACTCTGATGGGGGTTGATCGTATCGCAATGCGGAAGCTATACAGCGGTGGTGGGGCAAGTAAGGATACACACAGGAGAGAGAGGGACGGGACGGGCACGGGAAGAGGGAGGAAGATAAGAGAGAGAGAGACAGAGGGAGAGAGGTAGAGAGAACACAGACAGGGGGAGAGAGATATGGAGAGAACAGAGACAGAGGGAGAGAGATAGAGAGAACACAGACAGAGGGAGAGAGATAGAGAGAACAGAGACAGAGGGAGAGAGATAGAGAGAACACAGACAGGTGGAGAGAGATAGAGAGAACAGAGACAGAGGGAGAGAGATATGGAGAGAACAGAGAGAGGGAGAGAGATAGAGAGAACACAGACAGGGGGAGAGAGATAGAGAGAACAGAGACAGGGGGAGAGAGATAGAGAGAACACAGACAGGGGGAGAGAGATAGAGAGAACACAGACAGGGGGAGAGAGATAGAGAGAACACAGACAGGGGGAGAGAGATAGAGAGAACAGAGACAGGGGGAGAGAGATAGAGAGAACACAGACAGGGGGAGAGAGATAGAGAGAACAGAGACAGAGGGAGAGAGATAGAGAGAACAGAGACAGGGGGAGAGAGATAGAGAGAACACAGACAGGGGGAGAGAGATAGAAAACAGAGACAGAGGGAGAGAGATAGAGAGAACAGAGACGGGGTGAGAGAGATAAAGAGGGAGTGTGATGAAGAGAGAAGAGACGGACGGGGAGAGAGATTAAAAGAGAGACTGGGGTAGTGTGATAAGAGAGAAGAGAGAGACAGAGGGAGAGAGAAGAGGGAGAGGGAGAGATAACGAGGGAAGAGCGACAGAGGGGGGAGAGAAGAGCGAGAGAGACAAAGAGTTAAGTGGTGCTTCAGGGGTGACTGTTATGAGGTTAGTGTTGCTCAGCTGGTTTATATCGAAAACGATTAACTCATCCGTGATTCATCCAAGTAACTAATTGTGTTTTACTCTGTTGACTTGTGTATTTAATGAATAATAAAGAAAAATAACTGTAGATGGTTAAAATTTAATGGAATAATTGCAACGTTGTTATTTAGCCTCAGTTGGAAGGGAGATATAAAAGGTCTTCAGGGCAAGAACAAAAGGTCTGAGTTGAATCAACAACGACCGGCATGCGAGTTAATGGACTGCAATACACTGGGGGCTCCTCTCAGGGGGTAACATCACAGGGCTTTCATAACTATTGAGTCAAAGCCTCCTCATTTAATTCATTTACACCACACAAAATGTCTGACAGTGCGGGTGATGGTGTGTTGCGTAACAGCCATCGGAGACGACCACGCTGTAAAAACTACGTCACGTGCCTCAGTGTATTTACATGTTTATGTAAAGGTTGTGTGTCCCTTTATCGCGTTGCTTAGAGCGTGACACCCCACCACTGTGCGTGTGTGTGTGTGTGTGTGTGTGAGGATGACGTTGTGTTAGGTAGTACGGAGCCTGCTGACCCTTCTCCAGGTGACTGCGGCGTGGAGGAGACCCCGCCCCCTGTTCCTTTCAAATCAACGTGGTCACGATGCTGTGGTCTCCGTTTTTGATTGTATTTTTGTGCCACAGGGCCCCACTCCACCTTTTCTAATCCCGATATATAATCCAAATATATCAACGCCGTATCAAAAGTAAAATCAGATTCATCTCCTGTGTCGTTCGAGAGGGATGAACGAAAAAGCAATTTGTATAAAAGAAGAGGATCAACTCTAATTGAAGCGATCGGTCGTTCAGAGTTTGTGGTGTCCAGGACATAGTAAATAAAGTACTATTAGGGGGCATGCTGTAAAAGGACTGTGTGTGTGTGTGTGTGTGTGTGTGTGTGTGTGTGTGTGTGTGTGTGTGTGTGTGTGTGTGTGTGTGTGTGTGTGTGTGTGTGTGTGTGTGTGTGTGTGTGTGTGTGTGTGTGTGTGTGTGTGTGTGTGTGTGCGTGCGTCTGCGCTCTGAGCGTTGCTTAACAGGCGACGGCTCGCCAGTTTTATGAGCCGTTGCTAATAGGAGCTTCCTCAGCCATAAACCGTGTGCTGTAACGAATGCTTGTGAGTGTGAGTGAGAGAGAGAATGGTAGTGTGTGTATGTGAGTGTTACAGATCTATGGAGGGCGGGTGTTGGGGGATGGGTCCCACATGTAAATCAAAGCAGTTACAGCTGACTCCTTGACAGGTCTCTGGGAGACGGTGGAGCTGGGTGGGGGTGGGGGGGGTGGGGATAGTGTTGCACGCGCGTCACCAAAACGATACGCCACCGTTCGGCCCTGTAACCCACGCTGCAGCGCGAGTTATTACAGGGACCTCATTCCTGGAAACACCACGGGGATCTTTACGAGGTCACCCATTCGAAATATACCGGTCGGGATTATAAACCTGACATGTTTATAACGTCGAGGATATTACCATTACGATACCAAGCTGCATTTGGATTTTATTTGGCAAAATCACAACGATAACAAACCAACTCCTTTTCCATACCGAGGATGCCATCCGTGACCCAATTCACGGTGAAATTCATTCCTGAGTCACTTGACATTGAGGTTTGGGTTACGAGCTGGAGTACGGCGAGCGGCCCTTTCTGACGGGATTACGGCGTCCTGGAGGCGCGCCGCGATGGAGCGCTCATTACCTGCTCTGAAGTGTGACCGCCTCAGTCCCGGACGGCGGGAGTAGTATGACAATATTGTGTCAGTGTCCTTGGGACCGCTGTGACAACGCCAATGTAAGGAGAGCGATACACACTCCGCACTGACAGTGAGTGACTGGATGCGAGAGAGCGAGCTAAATAAGTTCATCAGTCATTCCCTCTCATCTCTGGCTCTCTCATGGTGTGTATGTGTGCGTAGTACTAATTCATAAGACCATCCTGTGCTTTATTCATGCACAATGCGTGGTAGACAACAACACCAGAGGCTAATCGGTGGTAAACATCAGCAAGTTTCTGAAACTCCTGACGACACCACAGAGACAAAAGAAGCACAGCATTATTGTTCCTCTTCCTGAAATCCCGCCAGCACGGAAGCAGTCCAGCGAGCAGACATCCTGACAGTCAACCATCACGGGCTCGACATGGAGGGAGACGCGTGTTCGCAGTGATGCAAAACATCCCACGGCGAGGGAAATAGTCATGGAGAGCTATTTGTGTGAGCAGAAATAATATGTTTGCTATGGTGGGGGGGGGGGGGGATTTAGAGGACAGAATTTTTCCATCCAACACGACAGATTCATCTGAAATACTGTTATATTTGTAGAAGAAGAAACCTTTTGAGTGTTTGGCCTGTTGAGAGAAATGGAGGCCAACTCGAGAAAGATCAGAGCTCACTTTTGGTCAAAGCACTGAATGATTTCCCTTACTAGGCAGGCACAAATGTAGACGCCTTTTAAACCAACTGTTAAGGGTTACATAAATAAACCTGGCTGTGGGCGTGTTTACCGTCCTAGCTCAGTTCTGCAGCTATAGCACTGTTGGTCACTGTGAAAGGAAAACACAATCAACACCCTGAAGCTAAAAAGTGCACATTTTATATATAGCCTACTCGAGAACTTTGTGTGTCAATGAGCAACATATGGGATACAGATTTGTACAAAATCTACAAAACAAACCAACCAACCACACAATTTCACACTTTCTCCCGACTACACAACATCTGTGTGTGTTCAAATGTTTTTAGCTTTTTTTTAAACACACACACACACACACACACACACACACACACACACACACACACACACACACACACACACACACACACACACACACACACACACACACACACACACACACACACACACACACACACACACACACACACACACACACACACGCGTTTCCCCCAGTACTGTGTTGTTAAGGCGGCCGCCTTAATAATGCATCAGTAATACTGTTACAACAATAGTCGTGCCATAAGGCTTTTTGAATGGAATTGAAACGGAGACCCCCCCCCCCCCCCCCCCGCCCGCTCCTTGACCACCTTGACTAAGACATTTTCTGGGGGAAACACTGCACACACACACACACACACACACGCTATTCATCCTCAGACAACGAGACCAATGTTACGTAAACGCTCAACCGAGCGTGTACAAATGAAACACGCGTACATCCACAGCTAGGGGCCCTCCTCCGAAACAGTCCCAACCGGGGGAACGTGTGGCCCCGGCCTGATGCGTGATTACCCTGAGACGACATCGCCGCTGCGCTGCCTCTCCGCGGGGACGCCGCTTCCGACACACAGACGCGGTTCTCTCAGGCACCAAATCAACAGCTCAGCCCTCCTCTTTTGCATAACCATCTGCGCCCGCTCTATCCCCCACCACCACCGCTATTGGTGAGCGGTGGTGGTGGGGGATAGTTGTGAACCCGTGAGGCACAATGCTCGCCCCCAAACCGCCCGATGCAAGCTCACAAGAACGGAGCAGCGTGGTAAAGGAATAACACTAACCACGTATAAATTTGAAGTGGAAGGAGATAAATAGATGAATAATAAATGAATATAAATGCCCACTCTCCTGTAACATTCAAGTGGGCCGGTGGGAGGGGCTGCATTAATTATTAATCCTTTGATTCATGTGCACCAAGCTTTGCCCCGCGGAGCTTTTACACCACCCCGCACGCAGGGAGCAAACCTGCCAATGCCCGGCCCCTCCCGGATCCCTCTCTGTCCAGTCGCTGAGTCGGTGAGGTACAGGAGAGACGCAACAAGGTCACACCTGGTCGTACCCCCCCCCCACACCCCCACCCCACACCTCTTGACGCCAAACAGCCACTTGGACATCATCCTCCAAAGAGCCAGTCCCAAGCCACCCCATTATGGCTGGGGTTGTTTATTATGCATCTAATGAGCATGGCCACAGCTGATCGTATCGAAAGCATTGACATAGGGGGTCTTTTAGCTGTTTAACTTGGAGGAAGGACAGGCGCACACACACACACACACACACACACACACACACACACACACACACACACACACACACACACACACACACACACACACACACACACACACACACACACACACACACACACACACACACACACACACACACACACACACTGAACGAAATCAAAGAAAAGTAGGACACGTATGAACTTAATAAATGATGAGGCCAATAAGCAAATGAAACTTATTAGCGGGAGCTTTGGCTTCTCATCCCGTTGGGTTGAAAACAAGCCGAGCCCTGACGACCAAGCCTGAGAGGGACCAGGGGATAATATATCCGTCCGTGCCCTCTGCCCTACACGAATGCAACGTAGAGTACACAGGGTTCACAATCTCCCTCTGAAGCGCCGATCTCTGAAAGCACAGCGGGTGACACCACCGTGTTCATTCTAGTTAACCAGGATCACAGCATCAAGCAGGGGTCCATAGAGCAGCACGACGGAACAGAACAGGAGACAACAGAACAGGGACCCTATTAGAGTAATACGACAGAAGAATGGAGAAGGAAAAATGGAGCAGAAATAATAATTATCAAATCAGTATAGAACCGAAGCGACTTGGAACGGAGCAAAAGCGAATGGTGCAGGGAGGTAATTATGCCACAGTGGGACATACAGTAAATGGCAAAGAAAGATACTTTAGGAACACATAAAAAAAATAATGCATTGCACACATGCCATGATTTATTATCACTACCACTGACACATCCGTGCGCACATACCATAAATCGTAGCAGAACTGAGGGGATTGGTTGTTCTAACCCATCACGGTTAGACGTAGATTCCTCTGATTCCCCAGAAATAGCCGCGGAAAGGGAGACTTAACTTTTTTCTATTTTGCTTTTACTATTATATCTAAATACAGATTTACAAATACAGCGACAGCGCTGATTTATTGGACTTCATTGAATAAATAGCTACGTTACCCTGCAGCAAATGAATGCAGTATTTCTTCATGATTCAGCATTTAGTTTTTTTTATATTCCTGATCTGTTGATACGTCTCTATTCTCAAGAAGTAATGCCATTCTTCAAGACTGGCTATGGCTCACTGCGTCTGGTGACCCTACTTGTATTCATGACATGCATTATATTATGCTTTACTAACAACTGCAAGCTGTCTGAGGTGTAACACTGTGCTTTACAGTTCTCCAGAGCGCCTTCTGAGACGTCAGCTCTTGAACGGACTCTTGGTTAAATGTCAGCAGGCTTCATGTTACCCGAGAAAATCATCCAAGCACTTCAAGTGGTGTTTCGCAGCACGGAGCCATTCACATTCGGGGATACAACGGCCACGGCCGGCTCCATCCACTTAGTGCCAAAAAAGAAAACCTACGCGCGATGAGCAAAGATTTCCGAGCGAGCAGGAAAATGCTGTGTGGGCATGCACGCAAAGAAGGCATTGCTGCACACAGGGGCAGCATGTTTTGCGGGTTTTATGTGTGCACTCAATGAATGGTTTTATTTATTATTGCGCATGCGAGCAGAGAAACACTGCATGCAGTTAAAGTTTTAACATGGCATCCATTTCACATCAGGCCATATTGAAGAACCATACTACCGGTAGTAGGTACACAGAGAACTGTGAATGTGTGTGTGTGTGTGTGTGTGTGTGTGTGTGTGTGTGTGTGTGTGTGTGTGTGTGTGTGTGTGTGTGTGTGTGTGTGTGTGTGTGTGTGTGTGTGTGTGTGTGTGTGTGTGTGTGTGTGTGTGTGTGTGTGTGTGTGTGTGTGTGTGTCACTCCGCAATGAAACAAGGGACAGTGCCAGTTAAAAAGGATATACAACAGAAGGTCAACCCAGGCGGTGTGTTTGTGTGGTGGGGGGGGAGGGCTGATTGAGGGGTGTGTGAGGAGCATCCTGGCAAGGTCATCGTGTGATTCTCCGCATTAAAGCAGCAAAGGTCTGACTAAAGTGCGTTCGCTTCCCTTGAGAGCGCACGCACGCACGCACCCACCAACCCACGCACCCACGCACACACACACACACCCACACCGCACACGCACACACACACACACACACACACACACACCTTATATGACAAAAACACCCTCATTAGGGTGGATAATTTATGAGACCGGCAATGTACCCTGCTCTGCCCATTCCAACCCCTGCACACTTAGCTCCTCCCCCTACCCCTATTCAATCTCCACCTTAAGTACTTATTGTTCTCCCCTCCTCCTTCTCTCCCACACACCCTCCCTCTTTCTCTCTCTCCCGCTCCTCGCAGCCTCATGGTCCTCCTCCCCCCTCTCGTTCTACTTTTTAATAATTCATCTCCCAATCCCCCTCCCCCCTCTCTCCCCACAGAGCCTCTGTACCCAACCTCACAAGCCAACACCATTAATCAATTCCTTGTCTCCACTGCTCGCCATCTTGCTCCTAACCTCTCTTTCTCCCGATCCCTCATCCCCCTTTCTCTCTCTCTCCTCCCCCCCCCCCCTGTTTATTTCCCTCAGCTCCTGTTTTCCCCCCTCTTCATCCTCATCTACTTCTCCTATTCTTTTTCTACTTCCTCTCCTCCTCCTCCTCGATGTCCCTCCTCATCCGTTCCTGTTATCTCCTCCCTCAGAACCGTTCCTCTCGCCTGTGCGCTGCCTACTGACAGCACAGGCCTATGAAATGTGAATTTATCCTGACAGCCACAACAGCCACGCGTGTAAATGACCCTGTACAGAACCATTTCCACGTCGCAGTCAACACCAGCATGAAGCCGCGTCACCTCCTTATTTTCTCCACCATGATTACAATTTCCTTCGATCATATATCTTTTATTATTTCCTCGACCGTGGAGACGTTTCTCCCACTCCTCCTCTCGCTCTGTGCTCCTTCAGTCCTTGAGCGCTGGCCTCTCACCCCTCCTCTCCTTGCTGATAAGCTTCTCTACAGGCCCTCACTCCTCCTCTCTCCTCTCTCCCCACGACACAATCTACCCTCCTGTCTGCACCCACTCCTACAGTTATCTCGTTCACACACACACACACACACACACACACACACACACACACACACACACACACACACACACACACACACACACACACACACACACACACACACACACACACACACACACACACACACACACACACACACACACACACACACAGAGAGCTGCCGTTGATGCATACACACACATAGCGCGTACCCGTGCACATACACAGCCGTCTTGTATAGAGAAGGTTATCAAATTGAACCATCAAAAACATCCTGTCTGGCAAAAATGTTCACAGACACAGTTGGGGATCATACTCTTGAGCTTGGACCCACACACCATTACCCAACACACACGAACAAACCCCAATACACAAAGATACCATTACCCACCCTACACACACACACACACACACACACACACACACACACACACACACACACACACACACACACACACACACACACACACACACACACACACACACACACACACACACACACACACACACACACACACACACACACACACACACACACACAACTACTCCCCCACACTAGGGCTTGTTGATTCATTTTTTTTTATTTTTGGTTTATCAAATGTTTTATAGAAAGCTGGACACATATCTGTAGATCATTTTAGATTTGAATATTTTCTTTTTGACCATTTTGTGTATTTTTTTTGGCAAAATTTCAAAGTTCTCAGTTACAAAGTGTTTCTTTGGGAGAGACATGCTGAATAAATACATCATGTTTTCAAACTCTTTTTTCCATAATCTAGCAGCCCTAACACGCACGCACACACATGTTACTCACCATGCCTGCGGAGGAGCGGTACTTCCTTGCTATTCCGTTTCCGTGACACCCAGTGCTGAGGTCACTCTTTGCGTGTAGGGGTTGGGGGGAGGGGGGGAAGGGGGGGGGGGGGGGCGTGGGACTTCAGCGGTCGGAGGTCAGGACGTGGCGGTCGGCCTGCTATCCCTCCACATGTGCTGCTCTGTCATTCAGCCCCTCCGCTCCAGGACCAGGGTCTGGTTATCCCTGTGGACACACAACACAGGCAGAGGGATGAGCCAGAGGGAGAGAGAGGGAGAGAGGGAGGGAGAGGTAGAGAGAGGGAGGGAGAGGGAGGGAGAGAGAGAGAGGTAGAGGTCGAGCAGTCGAGCGGTGGTGAGGTAGAGAGAGAGGAAGAGCGAGAGAGAGGGAAAAATACAGAATATTCACTCAGAATTGGAGGATAGCTTAAAGAAGACATTGAAACAATTGAAAAAATACACGATTCACAGAGATTGTTTTAATCAGCACCAACACAAGGTACGCAGGGTTTATAGGGTATTGGGGTACGTCCAACACACACACATTCATATGTCGTGATCTGTCAGGGGGGGGGGGGGGGGCGATGGAAGGGAAACACGGTACACTGGTAGTTTCTCCCAGTGAGATTCATCAACTGCTGCTTCATGTCACACAATCGTCATGTCACACTATTTGAAATGTGCTGCAATTTTAGATGAGAAACAGGAAAAAGTGGGCATCAAACCTCCATGGACATATTCATCTTCACAGAACTAAAACAGTCAAATGAACAGCCTCCATAAGTCTTTCTACAGATTTAACACGTGTCAACCTGTTAGTTAATTGAGTCCTGGCACCGGCCCTCACACACACACACACACACACACACACACACACACACACACACACACACACACACACACACACACACACACACACACACACACACACACACACACACACACACACACACACACACACACACACACACACACACACACACATATTTCCAAACACATTTTCCACTGTTCCTCCCTGGAGCCCGACGGGAGCCCAGGAAGAGCGAGCCACCCTAGCTGGTGTGTGTGTAGGAACAAACCGGGCCGGCTTGAGCCCTGATTAGGACAGACACAATGCTCCTGTTCACAACACGTAATGTCAACAGCACCGCCATGGACAGTACACAGACACATCTGGCTGCACTCAGAGCAGATGACTGACATTTATAGAGCTCTCTTATGTGTGTGCATTCTGGTGTGTGTATGTGTATGTTGATGAGTGTATATGCTGGTGTGTGTGTGTATGCCGATATGTGCATATGCTGGTGTGTGTGTATGCTGATATGTGTATGTGTGTATGCTGATATTCATATGCTGGGTGTGTGTGCTTGTGAGTGTGTGGTGTTTGTGTACATGTGTTTGTGTGGGTTCACATGCGAGTCAAAATGAAAGACATTTTGAAATGCACGATAATATTTATTTATTTTTGTCTGCTTTTCTTTGTGTCCTGCACAGTCGGCTACTAATAGAATAAAGTCCTTGGGCATTATAACCGCTTGACCCTCAGGTAAGATCAACTATTCTAGGTTCAACCTGGAATAGTATGTTCCTTTGGAGGATTGAACAGCAGCCTCTAAGCTCAGGAAGAGGGAGAGGGGGGGAGGGAGAGGGAGAGGGAGAGGGAGAGGGAGAGGGAGAGGGAGAGGGAGAGGGAGAGGGAGAGGGAGAGAGAGAGAGAGAGAGAGAGAGAGACAGACAACAGTCCAGGGCATTGAAGAGGAAGTGGCCTCCATTCGATCAGCCCAAGCGATCAGCCCAGCCAGGGAGCCTGCAGAATCCTGGCTTCACCTGGAGAAGGAAGCCTCTTACATTCTCCCCGCCTCTCCCCTCTTCACGCGTCACGCTGCTAGCCTGTCATGCTAACAATTACCTCTTGGAAAAACCCTGCCAGGCAGGCCTCGTCTGTGTGTGTGTGTGTGTGACTGCTTCTGTGTCTGTGTCAGCCAGAGCTCCTCTTCATCACTAGGGGCGAGGGGCGAATAAACTAAACGGTCTACGAGAACCTTATTTTGGCAGACACAATGCCTTCAATTATTTGCTCATTATCAGAACGCACAAATAGATTACACATGGAACGGCCAGGAAGGAAATGCTGTCCTCCTATCAGTGTGATTATAGGTGCAGCTCAGAAACACAACATGTACAGAATACTCTGTCTCTCCCCCCTGCTGGGAGGGAGACGTCTGTCTGTGAGCCCTGTCTGTCTGTCTGTGAGCCCTGTCTGTCTGTCTGTGAGCCCTGTCTGTCTGTGAGCCCTGTCTGTCTGTGAGCCCTGTCTGTCTGTGAGCCCTGTCTGTCTGTGAGCCCTGTCTGTCTGTGAGCCCTGTCTGTCTGTGAGCCCTGTCTGTCTGTGAGCCCTGTCTGTCTGTCTGTCTGTCTGTCTGTCTGTCTGTCTGTCTGTCTGTCTGTCTGTCTGTCTGTCTGTCTGTCTGTCTGTCTGTCTGTCTGTCTGTGTGTATTATATACATTATATGCATTACCGGTACCTGTGTGGGAGTGAGTGACAGGTGTGTGTTCTTAACCTCCTCCATCGACAATTTGTACCAGGGTGCCTCACAGTCATTAATTATTACATTACTCTCCCTCTGAGATATCACCCCCCCCCACTCGCATTGTGCTGGGGTGTCATTAATGTGTAATTGTAGGTTTCATATCAGAAGGAGAACTTGAAGTGTGCATATGTGAGTGGGGCATTCTCATGAACCCAGGAATATACAGCACACCTTCGCACATCAACACATAGATGCTGTGTGCTCACACCAACACAAGGTATACACACAAACTCCTTCCCTTCTGCCCGGTGATAATTATTAAATACACTTCTTCCACACACACACACACACACACACACACACACACACACACACACACACACACACACACACACACACACACACACACACACACACACACACACACACACACACACACACACACACACACACACACACACGGAGCTGGGAGGGGAATTAGTGGGAGTGCGAGAAATGAATAAGAAGTGAGAGAGATCTGGAGAGGGACAGAAAGGAACATTCACTCAGAGTTGCAATTTGCACCTTTCAGTTCTGATAAGCTTCATAGCCACTGAGCGGTGCAGGGTCCAAAGTGAAAGGCAAAGAGAGAATAATAGAATTATGTGTCTCTTTCAGAGTCTCCGGCGCGGGATACATACGACGGGGAAAGGCTGCCTCAGAGAACACCACGTCTTCTCAGAACATCTCCATAGCACACCCACACTGTCTGTGGGTGGGGTCGGAGGGTGGAGAGCTAGGATAGTTAAGAATAACAGATTGTACACAAGGACTTTGTCAAGGAAGTGAAGGGCTGAAGATGTAACTTTGACCCGAAAACGGAAAGAAAAGCATAAAGATTTTTTAGAATATTCTGAGGGAACGCCATAAATACTCGAATGGAAGTTGACATTTGGTGGTGGATGTTTACATTTGGTTTCTACTTTACTTGACCTCGCTCTATATCCGCCCTTAGAAGTGTGCTTGCGTTCAGTGTATTCATGTATGATCAGATATCGCAGACACATTAACTCATTCACTTTTATTAGCCGGTGCTCAAAGGCCGTTCTGTGCACCAAGTGACCAGGTCCAGTAAACATCGAGCCTTCCCTTCTTTTTTTTTGCCCTGCTTTTCGTGGCACGCTTGTGGATACACATGACAGAAATACACGTTTGTTAGTGTCACGCGTTTGCATGCAAAATGACACACCCTAACGGAGAGCACATTATTAGGACAGGATAATAGTCTGGTTGAGTAGGAGATAAAAACAAAACGTTCACACTGACACTGCTCTCCTACAACGGTGAATACCCACGGTAGCTTTTGCTCATCATGACAATGATGTTAAAAAGAGAGTGGAGGGCATGCGGGGGGAAAATGCTGCACAATTAATCACAGGGAGAGAGAGGGGAACAATATACCAGGAACAGGAAGAGAGAGAGACAAAGAGCGAGTGTGAGCGAGACATTTGTCTAAAAGAGGAAGCTTGACAGTTCAGCGTACAGAATGAAAGCCTGGCTTGGTGTCAGGACGATGATAAACAAGGCCTACAAGCACAAAAGGAGACATCAAGAGAGTGTCTAAGATGGATATTGTACACGTCAACATAACAACCGATCCTGTGGCAGCGTCTTGATTGGGCTCAGACACCCAGATTCCTCCCTATTGGCCTAATAACCGCCAACTTTACAACCA
This sequence comes from Melanogrammus aeglefinus, assembly GCA_900291075.1. Taxonomy (NCBI): domain Eukaryota; kingdom Metazoa; phylum Chordata; class Actinopteri; order Gadiformes; family Gadidae; genus Melanogrammus; species Melanogrammus aeglefinus. The sequence continues at coordinate 70,196 of OLKM01000642.1, read as the reverse complement.
TTTCTCTTCCCCATCCCCAAGTCACTCGTTATAACCGATTCAGGGTAGAAAAAACTGGCTTCCTCTCAAAAGTGCATTACCTGACAACTACCAGAAGAACTTAATGTAAACAAGACTCATTTGATTTGCTTGCATAATAAGGGTGTCAACTAAGCTTGAATAAAAGTGTCATCACTTCCTCTTTAAGCCGTCTGTCATGAAGCACAGACTGCACATCTCAGGTCATTTGCCAGAGGACACCAGTACAGCACCAGCCGTCTGAGCAAAAGCAGATGATGGCTGGTCCTCTCCTCTTTCAGTGCGCGCTGGGACATAAATAGTCTTTTCTGACAACCGAGTGTTTATTGTTTCTGGTAACAGGATGTATTCGAAGTGCACAACAGATGCTGATGTTTGTCTCTGGGTGTGACAAATCTTCTTCAACTTTCACATTTACACCCAAATAACAGCAAGCGAACATAAACCCAAACAAGAGCACAAACCGAAAAAATACTTTCTGTCAAGATCAAGATTTATTAGAGGTCCTTTTGCTTGCCCACTTCCTTGTGAGAGAAACTGCCTTTTGTTCGTGAACGCTTAATTGCGTCATAAAAAAAGATAAGGTATTTTTTTTCCCAGACCCAGGACCCAGCCTCTTCACAAACAAGACATCTCATTCCTAGATCGAATCTCCTAAACGGCCATAAAGACCTGGTTCCTTCCCATACATTTATATCCTTGATAATCTTTCCAGATAACACAGAAGGCATTTACCAGAAAAACACTACAACACCTCCTCCCAGAATCCACGTTCCATTACAAATGTACTTTCCCTTTAAGAAATGTAAGACAATGTGTACATCCGTCATAGATAGGACACAAGGATCACAAACAAGAAAAACTGTTTCCATTGGAACTTGTATTATATTTCCTGGGATCCCTTTCCTTCCTGGGTAATCCAAGAAGAAGGAATATTGGGGTATTGGGCACAGATAGTGCTGTTCCAGCCTCATGAAAACATATCCCTTCCCTTAGGAGTTCGGTTTCATCCAACGTCAATGTATTTACGCATGCTCCTGAAAATACAGGGATTGATGCATCATCCCATAGGCCTATATCAAAGGCACACAATCTATACCAGAGCTGTCTTGGTAAAAACCCTTCCTGGTCAAGCCCTGTGAAATGACCAGGCTGCGCTTTTGCTGACAAAGGAACAGGAAAGAGATAACACAGTTTTTCCTTTGCGCTGAAAAAAAGGGGGCTTGGCCTGTTTCTGAGCGTTGTATCACAGTTATAACTTGATCCCGGCTGAGTTCCAACCACTCACTCCTCACCACTTTCTAACATGATGTCAGCAAGTACAAAGGGTAAACCTGTAGCTGTTATCATATGCACACCGTATATCACAAAAGGCCACAAAGTCCACCTTGCAGGGGAAACTGACTTTCTCCTGAGAACAGAAGCGCTGGATAGCTCACTTTATCCACTTCCTGTTGCTTTGTCAGCAGAAAACCCCCCCCTCATGAACAGACACACCTTCACCAACACAAGCATACTGCAGTAACTGTAAGTATCTTACTCTAATGATGCATGTATCAACATCTGTGTAGCAGTATACACATCATCTGCTCCATGTCTAAGGCAGAAGCCGTTTACCCACTGGGAGGATAAAGTAGGAATGGGGGGGTAAAAAATATAAATCAAAATGTGGAATTCTTTGCTTCCAAAACATCTGTAATGTCATGTTGACTCAAAAAATTAATCTAATTTCACACCAACAATATTTACAGCATCACAATATTTACACAACACATATTGGCATTCGAAAATCATAATATCCTATTGTGAGGAAGTGAAAAGCCCTTTAATAATTTGCTATCACAGTAACCAGCTGGGTAACAAGGCAACAACACTGCTGTGCATCACCTTGTTGGACTGGTACAGGCCGGGGTCACAGTATTGATGTGCTGGTGGAGACCAGAGAAAGTGCTGAGGTAGCTTCTGGGAGGGAAATGGATTACATGGGGAATGGGACTGTAAGCTGCCCCGCTAAATTATTAAAATGGAGTGAGAGGAGTGTGTGTAGACGGGTGAGGACATTTCTCCCTGTCAGCAGGTCAGCCTGGGGGAGGTTGGGGTCACGGGCCTATAAGAGGTCAGATGCATTTTCACTTTCTATCTTAGTGTGCGCGTGTGTGTGTGTGCGCGTGCGTGTGTGGTTTTACTTTCATAAGAGAATTAAGACTTCCTAATTATTTGTGTGTGATAGGCGATATTGTGTTAGAAATAACATTAATTATGAATGTGAATAATATTCAAAGGCTCCGTAGCTTCTGTTATAATAATGTGTGGTTTAATAGACTATAGGAATTAAAAGACAGGAGAACAAAACCCCCCCGTTTTCACAACATTGAACCTGCCCAACTTAATGATGACTACCTACTACCATTTACTCAGCTACAAACCATTAAACACCATGTCAAATAAGTCCTTGGTGTGACCGCATTTTAGTCAGAGAGGTTTGACGCAGTCGGACGCCGAAGTGTGCTGGCCTCCTGAAAACTAAAGGTTTTTTTTTATTTTTTTTCATGTCATCTGCGATGCTCCATCAGCTTTTTACTTAAACACCCGACAGGCTCCGAGTATGACCGTCACACGTCTCAGTGTTATCCATTTGGACCCATTATAATAAGGAACAGGACCAAGATTCTGATCTTCTGACATGTTGTCTTTCTACACCATGACACACTGCCTGCGCGCCCGCCTCCGTGGCTCGTCTGGTGTGTGTGTGTGACCCGCTTTAAAGCTCTGGCATAATCGAGGTCGGACACGGACCATGAGGGGATCGGAAACCCACTGACTTCCTCCAGACGGCACTAACATGAGATTTACGCTAGCATGTCGAGTAGAACGCACTATGGCCGATGAAGTCAATCTAGAGATAGCGTGCAGATTTCCTTTATTCAAATTTCTTTCACCCAATCAATTGGTCGTACAGTTGGTGTGTTGATGTGCACACATCTGCATGACCACGATTCACTCACTCCAACCCGTCATTTAATAGAGATCCCCAAAAGGATTTGACACTTGGTATCCTCCCACAGCCACCCCTGCATGCAGTACCCAGCAGTGTGCAGCCTGTTCTATTGGCAGCTACCCTGGTGCTACTAGCACAGCTTAAACAGCAGGCTAGTCTTTCTGAGGTTGAGCACCCACGCTGGCGCTGTATCTAATGCTGAATAGTGAATAGGTGCTCTCATGTAATAGGGCCTAATGGCCCCTCGATGGAGTCCACGTAGTAACGTCGTTATGGGTTATAAAAGGGCCCCTCAAACTAACTGATGCCTCTCCTATCGCTTCACTACAACGCGCTGATTCAATAGATCAATCTGGCCAATTGTAGAAATCAATTAACAGCAAACGGAGCCCATTTAGCTGACGGTCACGGTGCTCTTTGAAGGACAAAGATTAATTTTCCAGTAGGGCTGCAACTATCTGTGTTGTCGATTTCAATCTATTAATTAATTTTAATACTCATCGATTCAACAAAATATTTTATGTGCCACATATATTTTACTTCTTCAATTTCTACATGCAGAAAACATTATTCACGTGACATTTTTACATGATTAATGGCAAATCAATGAATCCTCTCAACAATATGCTGGTTAGATATTTGGCAACAGCCTCATCCCCATCCTCACAACGGCAGACAGAAAGAGTGGATGGAGTTTATCACTACACACACACGACCTGGGATTACACGTCGACCGGGGACCGCGCCGCTTTGTTTGGGTTTTGTATTTCCCCGAGACGCCACCGGCACAGACACACCGAGCCAGAGATGTCAGAGATAAACGCGCCTCTCAGAGCACTCTAGCTGATGAGACTGTAGGAGGCAGCGTTCTGATAGAGGGAGGAGATGGCCGGGAGATAGGAGGCCAGGGAGAAGAGAGGTAATAAACAGGAGCTGTATTAATCACAACGAAACACACCATGACAAGGGAATGGGCTCACCTTGTTGGATAATTACAGACATTTTATTGATCCCCTAAAGGGGGAAATTCATTAAAGAACTATTGAACAATTCAACAAAGTGTGGTAAACTAAAGTCAGTTAGCAATGGAGTTCATTTTTTATCAAAAATCCACTGAATATTTAAATCTGCACGCTGTTATAATGAGCAGGTAGGGGTTAGACTTCTCCCTCATGAAGCTCTCGGCGTGGAGTCAAACACCTAACTACCACCCTGTCCCGTTGAGCCCCCTTCTATCCAATTTACTAAATCGGCATGGAAACCATCCCTCCCTGTGTCAGATGACTACTTATCCACGCTGGCTGGCTCAATATTTCAACCATGGATTTCATAGCGCGTTTCCCGCCTCCCAGCTCAGATAAGGCCTGCTGCAGCACGCTGCCACACAGCTGGCCAGCGATCCAATCAAATCCTGACAGATCTCGCCACATTCCACCAAGGTTTGACACACACACACACACACACACACACACACACACACACACACACACACACACACACACACACACACACACACACACACACACACACACACACACACACACACACACACACACACACACACACACAAGCGTAGGAAGTAAGACGCACTCTTGAATTTCGGTTCTACTTCGTCTTTCACATAGCTACTCATTTACATTAACGAGGTCATTTAACAAATAAAATGACCGGATGAAGTCTGTGGAAAAACATGATCGAACATGAAGTAAAAAATTATCTAGGGTGCGGGGGGGGATCCAGTGGGAAGGGTGAGGGCAAACAATTGAAAAGCGATAATAAATTAAAAAAGGTGAGAATGAATTCTGTTCGTTTTTATTTTCCCCAGAAGGATTTCATTAGTGGCTAATCCCCAATGGCTATGTGGTGTGGCACAACAGCGGTTTTGGTGGCCAGCTGGGGCTTAGAGGGTCAATTATCCTGATAGGTGGGGGAGGCCTCACTGTACAGTAGACTTATGAGCTCATTAGCAGCGCGGCATACTCACGTAGAGCGGGGGTCCCCAACTCTGATCAGACCTCATCCATTTATATCTGAGAGAAAACGTGAATTGAGTGACTAGGTCACGTTGAGATACAAACACCTCATAGATGTATATTTGGTAAGCTTTAAAGTTTATGTGATAATAATACTACATTCAACTTGTATCGCACTTTTCTTAAAACCCAAAGCAGATTCATACTGTAGAAAACACTGCGAAAAAATGATTGAATGGGTACCTGTCAAATTAAAAGAGGAGTGTGTTGTCCCACCAGAGGAATGGTGAATGCAACTAAAGCCCGTCGACCGGCCTGTGAGTTACAACAAGCAATAGGGGCAGCTAAGAGCAGGGGGAGACCACAGGCAGCTGTCAACTCATTCACTAATGGTCACACACACACACACACACACACACACACACACACACACACACACACACACACACACACACACACACACACACACACACACACACACACACACACACACACACACACACACACACACTAGCCTATAATCTCCATAACTCCCTCTTGTACATGAATTCTCTCCCACACACACACACACACACACACCTGCATTATTGTGCGCATTTTGATTAATGAGCGCAGTGCAATAGCTGTGAGGCAGATAAGCAGATTAGTGTATCGGTGAAGCCAGATCACAAATCTGAATCCAATGCTTTCACAGGATAGATTTTACCTATTTGTAACAAGCACCTAGTCCTATTCAATTAGGATTATGCTCGTGCATTCCTTTGGCTTGTTTGTTTAGGATTATTTTTTCAAACGTTCAATCTAGATATACAAACTGCTTTAATTTAGGATACCTATTGGAAAATGTATGAATGCACATGCATTTGAAGTGTTTGGAGCCGCGGGACAACAAAGTTGTCGATTTCAGATATGCACACGTGTACTTTCTCTCCGTTAAAAGGCCTCCCACACCCCCTTTTCATTAACACTAACAAGAAACAAGATTGATATTTTCATTTAGATTCTTTCATTCAGAATGCCCAATAGGCTTACATGGATTAAGCATCTTGTTGTGTGCCTGTGCGTTTGTGCGTGTGCGTCTGCGAGCCGCTAAACGAGCTCTGCACAGCCCCCAGTGAGTGAGTCATCGCGGACAATAGGTGCAGCGCACAAAGGACAAAGCGTAAATAAACACTAGCGTCCTTGGCATTTCGCCGTCACAAACATCCCTCGTAACGACGCTGAAGTGTCGTCGTGCGCGACACCAGCCAGCCCTCCCCCCGTTCCCCCCGTCTCCTCCACCTCCTCCTACGGTGGCCTGTATGAGGCCCCTTTACAAACACCTTTATTTAGTGATACTAAGCAGGAGTGGCTCAGTGACTCCATTCATCCCAGGTCAACCCAGGCCGCTAGCCGGACCCTCAGCCATTTCATTACCCCCACCCCCCCCCGCCCTGTCTGGGGAACACTGGGGGAGTGTGTGCAAAAGGGGAGAAGACAGAGCAGAGGTGGGTGTGTGGGTTGGGACGTGTGGGTGGGTGGGTGGGTGGGTGGGTGGGTGGGGGAGCGTGATGTGTTGATGGGACGGACAGGCGCAGAGAGACAGGCAGACACAGGCGGAGAGAAAAATTCAAGAAGTAAACGAAGCAGCAGATAGATGGAAGAGAGGGTGAGAAGGGGGTGTGAGACGGTCCTGGGAGGAGATGTGTGCGTCGGGGAGAAGAGCGAGGAGGCGGTGGAAGTGGTGTGACGCACGGGAGGGGAACCTACACACGGGATTATCGCGGGAACAAAGGACTCCGAACAAAAGTAATGAAACATCAGGTACAAGGCTGAGGGGGGGGGGGGGGGGGGTTGGATGGACCACGATAACACAGAGAGAGGGGGAGCGTTAAAGGGACCAGGGGAAAAGAGAAATTTAACAAGATGAAGACCTTAAAAGAAAGGTCAGCGAGGGAAAATAAAGACCGAAGAATTAGGAAAGACAAAACAGCACATTACATGAACAGATTAATTACAACACGGGGTTAAAGACCAAAGCAAAGCAAGGAGAAGGATAAGGTAGCATGTGAAAGGGAAAGAACAGTAGGAACACGGAAGGAAGAAAGGAAGGAGGAAAGAAAAGAAGGTACAGCTAAAAGGAAGCACGAGTAATCCCGGACTTGGGAGTGATTGACTGGGAGGTCAAAAGGTGAGAGGCAGGAAGTGGGAGTGAGGCGAGACAGCACGACAGAGGAGGTGGGCTCAGGGAGAACCAGATGAAGAGCGAGAGGAAGAGGAAGAGGAGGAGGTGGCTGACGCAGAGAGAGAGAGGGAGAAAGAGAGAGGAGCAGAGGAGCACGCGGTGGTGAACAGAAGGGGGAGACATATGCGAGACTGCAGTTGGCAGGGAGGGATCGCGGGGACGCCACCACTGGGAATAGAGTGGGTTGGCGCTGAGGAGGAGATGGAGACAGCAGTGTGGACGGACGGACGGACGGACAGGGGGGGGGAGGAAAGGATAGGATGGAGGGAGGGATGGAGGGACGGAGGAGAGAGTGGGAGGGAGGAACGGAGGGTGGAGAGAGGAGAGAGTAATGATAGGAGGGAAAATAATTAAGCATGGGAGGGAGGCTGGGAGTGTAAAATATGGAGAGTCTTGTATCTCACCATCACAGCTTTAAATCCAATAAGAAAATGTTGAATGAATACTTAATTGTGCTCTCGGCACCAGGAATTAGGGAGTGACTTGTTAAAGAGTGCGGTGGTGTGTGTGTCTTCCAGTTGATCTCCATAGCCGAAGGTCATCTCCGCTCTCCACACAGATTACGATTTAAAAGATTAAATGAGCGCATAAGGAGTTCAGGCCGTGCACCACGCACCAACAAAGAGGCACACATGTGACGGCATGCTTAACAGCCCTCGCTCACGCACACATTTAACATAATCAACTGCAGTGAGGCCGAGCCCACTGCCTCTTTTCAGGGAAAATAAACCTGATGTACCGTCTATGAATCCAACATCCACCCATCCGTCGCGTGCCAGAAATAATACAGTGTTTGCTGTTGTGCGCCTTTTCATCTGGCTTCCTTTACACCCACCCAAGACAGAACACTGACACGAACATCAAGATCTGCCTTTCATGCTGAATTAATCTGTGTACTTGGCTTTGAGAGGAGAAAAACAAAAACTGATTTAATTCACCACATTATTCTACACGTCGCATGTGTGTGCGTGAACGTGTACGAAAGACTGGTGTTGGAAGTGTTGGAACAAGACAAGAACATGTACAATCCATTACACAAAAGGAGGAGGAAAACATCCAACTCCAAGTCTCCCCCTTGGGAAGGGTTTCCATGGCTACCGAGTGCTTTTAACATGAACGTGGGACAGAACCCAGGGGACGGGTGGAGTGCGACACAGAGAGACCGGGAGAGGGTACAAGGATAGGACAGTATCCATTTTAAAATGCCATCAATGTCAGCATTCATCCTAACCAACTAAACTCCAATTACTGATTATCTTCAATCCATTTAGCATCTACAGGACCATTTCTAATGATTAATCTTTTCAACGTCCCAGCGGAGATCAGTAATGCGATAGTGGCGATGGCTTTAAAAAGAGACTCGGGCAAATGATGTTCCAAGCCTTTAAACGGTCTAACAATGCTTTTCTGTAAGCAAGGACAAATACTCAAAACAAAACCGCACATTAGCCATATGGCGGGACTAAGCTGACAACAGGGCACCTGATCTCCAGCAGAAAAACACAGCGGGGGTTGGCAGGAACAGGCGCCCCATAGACATCGCAATTTCCACGGGGACGACGGGGCCAGAGGGAGGAACCAACTGAATGCAGAGGCTATCACAGGTCCTCTTACAGCCAGCCAATCAACCTTCATCTATAATTCAGGAGAAACGGAAAACAGTGACAATGGGCTGATAAGATCCGAGATTAGCCGAGGGCAACGTTGTTGAAGAGAGGGATTAGATGACATGGCAGCTGGATGCGTCAGGGTCGGGGGCACTTTGTTATGACATCTGATTAATTTTTTTTTAATTAATTAATTTGAATGAATCGGGGCGTCAGGGGGCCCCGACTCGGTCGCTTCCAATTCCCCCCCCCCGGATGTGAACGAGGGGTTCCCGAGAGGAATCCAAAGCCAACACATCTTCTTTGTATCAAAAACAGGTGAAAGGCAGTTTGAGGGTCTGGGGGACGGAATCTGCTCAAGTACGCAGGAATTGGTTGATTTAATGTCGTGCGCAGGATAAGCGTGTCGATATTTGCGCATAAAAAGCAGGTCAGAGGTTTTTTCCGCAGGTAAGGAATTAAGGAATTATTAATGGGGGTTGAGGGGTTGAGGCCAGATCAGCGGTCTGTCATTGGTCGATGGCGGGGGGGGGGGGGGGGGGGGTGGCTGGCGCTCCTCCGTGTTTACTGAAGGACGCCCTGCTCCTTCAAGGACACCGCAGACATAAGGGAAAGAAAGACTGGTCAACAGTCCCACATGAAACAGCCAGATGCAGAAACATAAGTGGGCTGGGGGCGTTTGTTCCAGCGCACATGCGTGTGCGTGTGCGTGTGCCTGCATGTGTGTGTGTGTGTGTGTGTGTGTGTGTGTGTGTGTGTGTGTGTGTGTGTGTGTGTGTGTGTGTGTGTGTGTGTGTGTGTGTGTGTGTGTGCTGTGTGTGTGTGTGTGTGCGTGTGTGTTCTTGCGTGTGTGTGTGTTCTTGCGTGTGTTTGTGTGTGTTCTTGCGCGTGTGTGTGTGTGTGTTCTTGCGCGCGTGTGTGTGTGCGTGTGCCTGCGTGTGTGCGTGTGCCTGCGTTTGCGTGTCTGTGTGTGTCTATGTTTGTGCCTGCGTGTGTGTGTGCCTGCCTGCGTGTGTGTGCGTGTGCCGGCGTGCGTGTGCATGTGCCGACAACGATATCCTGACCTCATTTAACCCATGACCCCTCTTGCTTTATTTAAGCATGCATAAAATATAAATATGTAAATAAACAACTCATTCCGCCACGCGTGTTCCAACTCTACCCAGTCCTGTTGAAGAACTAGAGGAAGCCCCCAGCCTTGTAATTGGAGGAGATCCAACGGGTGGTCCGCAAAGACTACCCAAGCAATCAATTATTCACACCTAACATAAACACACTTCCCCTTAATCCTTCCCCGCGAGATGTGGGCATGGACGCCAGCTGCGCTATTGCAAACGTTGAAGCACTTTTGTTTCAATGATTTGTTTGCTTAGCGACAACAACAACAACAACAACAACCACCACCACACATCAATACCCAACAAAGCAACCACCATGACAGACAACCACGTGAGTCATTCAGAAACATGGAGCTGGAAATAAAAATGGCTGGAGAACGGTCCTGAGTGCATTTATGAGGCTGAATGCTACGCCATCAAACGTTCCCCAGCATTGGCAGAGACTAGTGTCAGGGTGTAGGGCAGGCTATTTCCTCCTACTGCACGACATGTTAGTGACACCACCAGACACACACAGCTTCCCATGACATCACATTAACAGCAACTATCTGAGTGCATTTATGAGGCTGAATGCTACGCCATAATCAAACGTTCCCCAGCATTGGCAGAGACTTAGGTCAGCGGTGTCGTAGGGCAGGGCTATTTTCCTCCTACTGCACGACACATGTTAGTGACACCACAGACACACACAGCTTCCCATGACATCACATTAACAGCAACTATGAAGCCTGCGCGCACACACACACACACACACACACACACACACACACACACACACACACACACACACACACACACACACACACACACACACACACACACACACACACACACACACACACACACACACACACACACACACACACAGGCTTTTATGTGGCAGTATGTGAAATGGAAGACATCGCTGAATGAGAAACATGACAAATTAAAGCTGCCCCATATAAGCCCTCTGGCCCGCCTTCTTTGGACAACCAATCAGGACGGAGAAGACAAAGAGGATATCAGAGTGTGAGAGCGACCAGGGCTGAGAGGTAGCCAGGTTAACATTACATCTACAAGCAGTAAGGACAGACAAGTCTTGAGATAGTTAGTAGCTGGAGGACGTGGGGCCAGACAGTCGATAGTAAAGCCTAATTGTGTCACGATGAAACTTTAATATGGAAAGATACAGAAGCGAGCGGCTGACGCAGGCAACGACACTATAAAACGCAGGAAGGGTGCACTGCATAATTTAGAGATCAATTATGACAGCCGCGGAAGGCAGTAGGGAACACAAGGTCACGTGGTACTCATGTGCTTCGCTGCATGATGTTTAGATCTCCATAGCCTCTTGCATATTCTATCTGAGGACTAGCCAACGACAGGGTAGCCAAACACATTTGCTGGCTTCAAATGTCCGATTTTTTGTTGCTTCTCGTCACATAAAGAAACATAATTTTTGCAATCTGAGCTCTTGTCTGAAGTGCAAGAGTGAATTTTAGGAATTGTCATGATTGATTGATATCGACAATGCAAACCATTGCTTGCCAGCCCCAACAGGTACTCAACTTGACTGGTTTAATTTGGTAGGCAAACAGTGAGAGGGGAATACGTTGCACGTGGCCCGTGGTTGGCTGACCAACGGGGTGTACCGAGGTGCTACACCAGGCTATCTAGACAGACGGATGGTTTGATAGATCGACGGAAAGACAGCAAGACGGTTGGGGGGGGGGGGGGGGGGGGGGGGGG
>OLKM01000642.1:37500-54722 GCA_900291075.1 Melanogrammus aeglefinus | reverse complement strand
CTCTCTCTTCTTTCTGCATTAACTGGTAGAACAACTTAGCCGATGATTTAAGAGCCCAACAACATGGACAAAAGTTCCTACAACATAATAGAGCTACTTTGTTTATTTTTTTGGAGCGTAACCAAGGGTGGGTGCCACATGCACGGCTGGTCTGACGGGGAATTCAGTGGTTCTGCAAGTCCAACAGGTTCCCTTTTCTCTTCCTTGTCCTAATTAACCTCTGCGTTTCCCTGCATTTCATTCCAACTGGCCTTACGAAAACACCTGCATCAGCCAATTAGCCAAATAAAAATGCATTAGAGCCTGGCAGATATTGATGTGCATTCACCTTTAAAATCACACAGGTACAGAAGTCTGCATGTCGGGGTACGACAATGGAATGAGCTCCTATTTGGGTAGTTCAGGCAAATACCAATGTCACGGACCAACGCCCTGACCTCGTTTGTTCAACAACATCAGTTGTGGGACAGGGTGTAACTAGGGAACAGCCCATTCAGACAAAACACAGGTATGTGTCGAGATGCTCAGGTTGGGTTACAGATGAAGGATAACACGGTTGGGGCTCCAGGTTTAATGACTGCCATGAACAACTGGAAAATGTCAAAAGTTCATTCCACCGTAGCATAACGACTTTTCAGATTCCAACGCACACGTTCAAATTCCTTAGGAGATTTACAGTGTGTAGGATTTAGGGGACTCTAGCATTGAGGTTGCAACTATCTAAATAAAATAAAATAAATAACCTCCTCCCCCCCTTTCCATTGACGCGGAGAAGCTGGAGTGGCCTGGGATGGCCAGTAAGCTGCTAGTAGGCATTTCCAAAATGATGATTGTCTACAACAGCACCTAGTAGCCAAGGGTCAAGTAATGAAATTTCTTGATCCATTTACAATTTTTATGTTATTTAATCTGTAAACCGATAGGTCATACTTACTAAGTAAGTTAGCGATTATGATTTTTTATTAAAAATGATTTCCCTCCTGAGCCGTTTGTCCGTTCCTGGCGACTGGAGTAACATGCCGGAACAACTTGGTGCAACATACCCTGTGTAGATGTAAAGGGGTCAGTCTAAGGTAACGAGAGCATAACAATTCTTATTTTCATGGCATTATACCCTTTTTAAACATATATAATATGATGGATGACAGCCAAGTCCGTTACGATGACGCAACTAAATTCAACACACTGCACCTTTGATAGAAAATACGTGAAATGTTTTTAAGAAACAACCTAACAGAAATAGGGGTCATTTCTGTTAACTTCACAATCCATGGACCATCAGCAGGATCTTTAAAAACGACCTATATCGACAACAAGGCCGCGCCATCTCTGCAAAATCCCTTCCAAGCTGGCGCTCCCCTTCACCTGGCCTTAGTCCCTCTGTCTATCTGTGGAGGCCAGCTGCTCTGGGGTCCATACGCAGCAGCGGACAGACGCCTCCTAATTAAAACAAGGCCCAGCCGCCTGCATCCTTCCGGTGACCAAAAGCTGCACGCTCCAACGTTGTGATTCCTCCCGCTCACTTGCAATTCTTTCTCCACAAGAATGTAATTTAATTAGACCAGTCTTACCCAGCGGCGTTTTGAGGTCAGAGGATCAGAATGTGCATTCAGGGAGTGAGAATCGGGTGTAATTTAAGAATACTAAGCATGTCTGCGTTTTAATGGGTGTAAGTATCCCAACGGGCCGCTTATCCACACACACACACACACACTACACACACACACACACACACACACACACACACACACACACACACACACACAACACACACACACACACCCACACACACACACACGACAGCTTATCACACACACACACACACACACACACACACACACACACACACACACACACACACACACACACACACACACACACACACACGTTGTGTAAGAACTCCCCATCAAAGCCACCATTTTATCTCCCCAAGCCCTGGCTCATGATGCAACCCACATCCAGTAGAGTGGCGATGAAGAACAAAGCCAAGCTCAAAAAAGTGACCCTAGAAATGCATTACCAAGCGATTTGTGTATAAAGGAAGAAAATTCAAAAGGATTTTTCAGACTTGATCGCTTTCGCGTTTTAAATTCCCTTCAGATTAGTCGTGGTTTGGTTGTCTTCCAAAGTTATAAGCAGCACGCATTGTACTAATAATAACAACAATAAATCTGTATAAATTGTCGATTGTATCTAGTTACTTTAATTTACGATGAATGCAAACACCCATATCTGACCATATATTATATTCAGAATCAAAGATACTACTCAAACTTGTACTAAGTCGAAGTACACATACATAAGGAATGCTAGGATGTGTTACTTCCTCTCAGGGAGACTGGCCAGACTAGATGCTTTGCAGCCTGCCCCTGTTAGTAATTACCAATCAGGAATTAGCTTGAGAGTGAGAACACACACACACACACACACACACACACACACACACACACACACACACTACACAACACACACACACACACACACACGAGCAGGCAGAAACACACACACACACACACACACACACACACACACACACACACACACACACACACACACACACACACACACACACACACACACACCTCTAACTTTATGTTTTGTATATCATATTCCCGGTCAACCTCCAAATGCCTAGAGTTGATTGGCTTTAAATCAAGAATAGAGAACTGAAATTATTCAAATAAGGGACATAAAACAGCAAATGCACGCTAAGAACTCACACAAATGTGAATGTCTGGCTTTGTTTCCTATTACAATGTCTTCTTTTTAATGAAATCACACACCCACACGCACACACCTGACCTCCACAAAGAGGTCCCTGTGGCAGAAGCTTCAGGCCCATCGCATGTCATCCATATACCAATAAAGAGTGTGCGGTGCTCTGTTTTTATGTTACAGGGTGTAGGGGTGCCCCTATAGCCAGACTTGTAAAACACATTCACACAGGAGCCTTTGCATGTGCTTTAAACACTGCCTCCTTCTACCCCTAGACAAACCTCTACACATACCCAGATTTAAGGAGTGCATTCCACACTTAGCGCCATGGCATTAATAATACATTCTGTATTGAACTTCCGTTTAACGTGATCGCACGGTCCAACCTGCTGAACCTAATGTGATTTAAACAGAGCTCGGCTCCCTTTCAAAGACGTTTCGCCTCGGGGTCGAGAGAAAACGGTTTTATTTTTGTCTAGACCAACGGCGTCTTTTAAATATATCCAGGACGGAAGAGGCTGTGATACACCGCACGCTCGCAAGCACTGCAGGGTCAATAGATCTCCGCCAGATTTAGATTTATGGAATTGGTGAGCGTTTGTGGCACAGATTCATAGTGCGGCGCTTGATTATTGGGACTTCCAATGCACTTTGGCCACGAATTAAGATTAATTGGCTTGGTGACCATATGGGGTCACTGCAAATTGTTATGTAGATCAACCTCTTGCACTGCGATCTAAAATATTAACGATGGCTCTGAAACGTGATGGATGTGTCTTTTAAGCCTGTCAAATCACTAATGAGCCGTCCAATAGCCAAATGAAAGGCAGACTCTTCTAGATGAAAGTTCCACAGGTTTGATTGATAGTGGGCTCTTAATTAAAATCAGATTACTTTATTGAATGATCAATATAAAAAAGTGCCGTTTATCTTTTGTTTTTCCATTTACCAAAACAGCAAAAACATGTGACAATTCAGTGAAATTAAACCCTCCAATGACCACAATTGTGTTCCAGATCTACCCAGTCAGGTACCGCATTACATTGGAACACAAACAGAAAGACGGTCGCATTCAAAAATACATATCTCCCCAGGGGACCGGGTCCCAGGGGCTGCCAGGGAGAGCCTTGCCAACGAGGTAACTAACATGAGGGTACACATGTGTTCAGTTCACCGCCTTCCTTCTAATGCGAGTGGATCAGCATCCAAGGGAATACACGGCACTGTTCTGTATGACGACACTGCATTCTCTACCATCGCTCAGACTATTATCCCTGTAACTAGGGCCGATCTCCTCAAGACAGCAGCCCTCTCTCTCTGGGGGATTTTTTTTTTTGATGCTGCCGGGCCCTTGGAGAGCTGTGGTCACCTGTGACTTCAGCAGCCTGTACAGGTCCACAAGATACCCGTGACTGATCTCTAAAACGTAATCAAAAGTTAGAATAAGTACACCAATTAGTCATTAAGAAGTAAATACATCAGTCTCTGAAGTCTCCAGAGGCTGCAAGGAGGACTTCAACCGGCTGTCTAAAGTGGGGTTTCTATCTCGGCAATCCGGAGGGATGAGGGCCAGCCAATCTGGAGTTTGAGGCCAGTCTACCCCTGACAGCCGTCTGTGACATCCCCCCCCACCCCCGCCATGGGGTTCACCTTCACCGCAGGACATCTATAAATGGGACCATGGCAACAGATGAGGTTTGCACAACAGGGCTGCCACAGTCTTGAGGAAGTCCGCCAAACGTTGATCGCGTCCTCGTGGCAGCGTCACGTGTCACTCTGTCAGTCAGTTCTGTGTATGCAGTTGCGCACCACTGCCTAAAGGCACCTCTCAGACATGCCATCAAGTCTATCTGCCGCAGAGACATCTTGAAAAAAAATAACACCTTCCTGACCTTTGCCAGGAGGCTTGAGATGTGGTTAGCTGGCATCGATTTAGAGAGAGCTTAGGTCTGTGAGCACAGCATCCATCTATCCGTCTGTGGCCCGAGTCCAGAAACTTCAACAATATTGTTTATATAATAATCCCTATTGTCCAGTACAGAGAAGGGCAACATATGTTCTACTCCAAGAAGAACCATGTGTCCTTGGAGACACATGGTTATTATATACATGCCTCTATACATGCCATGCTCTATTCATATACAATACCCCGTTACATAGGTAGCACGGATTTGTTCAATGTTAAATGATCGCCAAATGTCCAGAGTTCAGGGTGGATCTAGAACTGAAAACATTGCGAGTACCTACCCATATAAAAATATCCCTCCGTTGCCCCATTTTCGACCAGGGATAGATTAATGCGTCCCAAATCCTGGGTTGCAGTCGCCCTTCGTAGCTCAGGTCCTTCACATAAGAACAACCTTAGATGAGGTAGCAGCAGAACAATGCAGCCCACGACGGCTGATGCAGAGTGCTTTGGGACACTGCTTGTTTCTGTATGCGCAACCCTCGTGTTTACGTCGCTGTGCAATGGGGTCACACCGGTGAACTTGTCGGTTCTGCCCGGCGATGTTGCGACAACTGAGCCGCGACTTATTTTCCCCATTAGGGGTTTAATTGAATCCAATTTGGAACGCGAGTCTAAGTAATCAAAATGCACCAATTTAATTTATACTTCCGATATTTTGCTGAGCAGGCTGCAATTAATGAACCCTGTTGCTGTCCAATCCATCATGTTCGCCTGATTACTGGACACACACTGGGAGGACAGGAGGAAACAAAGGACGGACCAATAGCTGCTTCACATAGTCATACCATACACAACCTTTCACAAGTTGTCATGGCTACAGGCTGGCTTTACATCCATTCCTTATAGGGTGTGTTAAACAAAGCCACATGAGAATCATGTGTAATAATGCTTAATTACTCATTGTTGCAAAGACAAATAATGCATTTGACATTTGAGATATGAGCAGGGGGATGAAACATGGCAACCTGAAGAAAAGGCTGAGAGTGAAAGGCTACTGTGAGCCAGAGGTGTGAGAGATTCATCTGCAATTCATGCCTTTTATAAGATGCCCCACACCATTGTGACACACACGCACACACACACACACACACACACACACACACCGAGTACATCTGCAAGCAATGTGGCTGGATGACATGACGGATACAAACAGGCCGAGATAAAAGCATCAGTATAAAGCACCCGCCATCTGCCAGCCGGCAAATAAACATACACAAAGAGCCCCGGCTTACACCGCTGACATTTCTACACCCCATCTTCTACTGCCTCTGATCTATATCTGCTCTACTTCTCCCCACCTTGCTCCCTCCCACTCGGTCCCTCCATCCATCATCATTAGGAGGACGATAGATGACCCAGCTACATCTGCAGCCCCTCGACGACCCCCTCCCCGCCCAACACAGCTCCCCTTCAGCAGCAGCAGAATGAGGAGAGAGAGACTAAGAGAAAGGTGAGGCAGAACAGGAGGGGATAAATATATATATAAATAAATAAGAGAGATAAAGAGAGAGAGACAGAGAGACAGAGAGACAGAGACAGAGACAGAGACAGAGAGAGAGAGAGAGAGAATGGATGCGCACAGAGAAGGTAATACTGAGAACGGAGGAGGCGAGGACTGTGGCCCAGAGAAAGGAGGGATACATGGGAGGACAAGTAGAGGACAAAATATGGTCCCGCTCTCTAGAACATAAAAATAACTTGGCTGCCTGGCGGAGCCCACAAACTGGGTCAGAATATTCCCAGTGAGCGCGGGGAGGCGCGTCGCCAAATGAGATGGAGCATGTGCGAGACCACGTGCACTCTCGAGAAAGTCTTTATGGATTCTGGAGTCTGTATTTAGGGGCACCATGAATATTAGCGCGTGGTATGGGTGGCTGGTGTTGGGAATTTCAAACGGTCTGAGAGGCTGGTGGATCTAATCCAGAGGGCTGCATTGGGCCTGATAGCAATGGCGTTTCTTGCAATGGCGATCTTCTCCATTTCAGTCTTTCAGACCGTTCCATGCCTCTGTCGTTTGAATCATTTAGCCTGTATTTATTCACCTTTGCAAACTCAACTAATCAACCAATAGCACCTCTCAAATGCTTTATCTCGCCTCACTGCACCTTGCTTAATCTCTTCAAAATGAATGGCATATTTACGTGGATACTGCAAATATAGTTCTTCCGCCATTCATAAATTGCCAATTCTATCCTTTTATTATCCAGATTAGCCACTAATACCACTAAGCCAATTCTGAAGAGTAGAATGGATTAAAGAAAAAAATAAGTGCATTACAAGTGAACATAAAACCAATATGCATTCCTGTTTGCTCCTATGACAAGCCCAGGTCAATAAAACAAAATACAAATGAATGGTTGAATGGTTTTGGCCTGATCAATCTAATTAAATGATTCATCCGGATATTATAAAGCCTATACTGTAGCAGCATTGTGAGTTGGCAAAATCTTTCAGATCAATTGAACACAGAATTAACCAGTTGTCTCATTTTTCCCTGCCAGAGTTCAGAAATTGTTTTGAGGGCATCAGCAATGCTGTGAAAAGGGCAGGCAGAACATTTCCTCACAAAGAGTGAATAACCACCACAGCCTTTTTGATGGATCCCGCTAAAACATGCATCCATTCTCCCTCCTTTTGGAAGATGCTGTCAAACCCGGTAGGAGCAGGCAGCTAGTGCTTGGAGTTAATCCCATCGGTGGTTAACAACAAATAAAATGGGTTTAAAACTTTGAAAGACTACGACTTCTTTACCAGGCGGATCCACATGCAGCAGGGCTACGAAGTAGACATGGCTGCAGCTCGCCAGATCGTCTTGGGGGAACCAGAAATAGCCCCAGCTGACTCCGGCATAAGTAATGCACTGCAGCACTGTTTCAGGGAGTCTTCGGTTCAGCCCGTTCATGCATTGTGCATTTGCTTGTCACTCAGACATTTCTGTATTTTTATGACTGGGTTATTAAAGAGGCAGGACTCAGGACTGCCAGCAAAATAAGAAAGTTATATATACAAATATATTATAGGATTCTTCCCAAACAATGTAATGGCTGCGCCACTATGTAACGTTTTTAAGTAAATTTCATGGTTAACATTTTAGACACTTAAACACTTCAAAAAGCTAAATCACAATATCACACAATTGCTGTGGCGTTCAAATCCACTCTCGTTCACTAAGATTTCATTGTTGACAAACAGATGTTGAGGAGCGGGGGTAGATATATAAAAAAAGGACTACCTACGCAAAAAAAAACATTTGACAATTGATTTAAAGTGAGTCCATCTTTTCAAATAAATGTACACAGATGGCATATATGTGACAAAGGACATGCCAAAACTGCGACGGTGTGACTAAAAAATTGACCAAATTTGCGCCGGTTCCACTGAAAGAAAAATGTTATTCTCGAGCCCTGAGAGGTTGTTGTGTTTACGTGGTGTTATCTCGACTTGAGACCAAATATTTTGGTCTCGCATCAAGAGTTATTTTGACCAATCCCTCATCCCCGTAGCTTCCCCAACACTAACAGACACTATGCTCTTCTCAATGCAGTGCAGCTTTTCTTCTCCCAGACTCCAACAGAGAGGTCTGTCTCTCTTCCAAAGAAACCAGAGTCATTAAAACAGTCTTACCCTTGTCCAGCAGGGTCTTAACATCGAAACACAGCCCTGTGGTGCCACTACAGTAGGCCTTTGACAGCAAACGGCTAGTGAAGGTCATTGAGAGAGCCAGCACCAGTCAATGCCCCTGTATCCCTTTCCACACATTCAGTGCGTGTGAAAAGGATCAGAAACAAGAGGTCTGCTGTTCACGTGGTCAATGTCATACTGTGTCAGATCAATGTTCACCGTTTTATAGACATGACATGGATTGGTAGGATATTGATGCCCGACGTGTTCAACTTTACTATCGAGTTAAAAATGTCCTTGAAATAAAAACCTAATTTAAAAAATAAAACAGCCTTGAGGGAGGTTTTTTTGATCTTTACTTGCAGCATGATGTAAGATTTAATCCTTGAGAACTATTTAGCTCTGATCCATACGTACATTTTCAAATGATGAAGAGTTAAATTATCTATATTTATTTATGATAATAGCACTGATTCATGTTGGAAGTTTGTTTCAGACATTTGACAAATGAAACACCAATAAACAAATTTGCTACGAATACTTGCTATGGTACTTTGGTTGAAATGTTCAAGGATTCTGAATCATTATAAGAAAAAGATAAATTCTAATGGAAGTCATTCTCTCAGTCTTTCAGAGAATAGTCTGTGATACACCTCCAAACCATACTCTCCTGGCCCTGCGCATTAAACTTGAGAACAAAGCAAGTCAGAGACGTGGTATTTGTGCCTTTAGAAGTATGCTGTAACATGAGTAACGTGATCTTTGGAAATCATCTATTCAATCTCCCCTTTGTCAAGATACTGTGACAAGAGAGTCTGGTTTCTCTGGCATAATGCAGCACCTTCATTGCCTTCAATGCATGCAACTTCTTCTGAGTTTACATTACAATAGGGAGCGACTTGTGTGTGACGGGCTCATAAGGAAGGGCAACGCAGCCATTATTATAAAATAATAGCGGTGGGATTTAGATAACAAAACATTAAAGAGAGCGAAAGATTATCCTCAGATGAACTCTTGATATCTGACTCGTATTCAGACCAAGATGCAGAAATTAATTTGTAACCGCCATCGTGAAATCCATATTCATACAGTAGTAGTATAATGACTCCAAACAGCTTTGAAGATAACCCCTCTAGCACAGCATTAGTCTACTGTTAAACACCTTGCCCTCTCTAAAGATAACATTCACATCAAACAACACCTGTACACTCTGCCTTACTATAGCATCAGTGTAAAGGGCATGTTGGAACCTTGGATATACAACATGTATAATAAAAGGCAATATTTTGATCGTAGCGCCATCCAAAAGATAGGCCTAGAGATAATTGCTTCCAAGTTATTGCGTGAGGAACCTAACACCCAAAATACCATTTTAAAATGTGTCAAATGCTAAAGTAAAGTATTTTCAGTGCAGGCGTTCCTCCACTCTCCTGCCTCTGCCCGTATCATTTATGCACGACTTACTGTGGTTTTCAAAAACCATCAAAAACAACCATTTCCTCGCAGGTGATCGTCTTGTTACTGTGACGGTTTATACGACAATAAACTCGGGCCATTGCCATGGTCATTCGAAATTTGGACTTGGAGTGGTTTGGCTCGTTTACCCATTCTATGTTTAAAGCATGAACATGCAGGTTAAATACCGTGACTTAAAAAACCAAGGTACGTACCGAACCGCAACTTTTGTGTATCGTTAAACCCCTAGAACCGTCCGTACCGATTCACTTCAATACAAATACATGTATCGTTACACTCCTACTATCTGGTTGGACAAGACTGATCCATGGGCTGTGCTTGACGTTTATAAAGCAAGACTGCATGTTTAGTACCGCGCGTGTGTTGGGATATAGACGGTGCAAGACCCTGTGTTGTTCAGCACTGCTCATCGGCTGGGGAAGGGAGCGCCCACGTGGAGGGGCATTATCAAACTCACAACAGGCCATTAGTGATCCGATGCGTTCAGGCAGAAACACATGCAGAAGGCCCGAGGGCTCATAGCCCCAACTTCAAGTCGAGCAGTAAACTAAACGTAAATCCACCATGTGATAACTCTTCTCATACAACAGTCAGTGAGCCGTAAAATGCAAAAACACACAAAACTAATTACATGTCATGGGGGAAATATGGGGAATAGTAAAATGCACTGCATCAGTCCACATTTTGATAGTCGGCACTGATTACATATCAGATGACGATCTGATATTACCCATTTCATTTAGACATACAAGACACGTCACCACAGTCGTTTTGTTTCCCAATATTGTTGTGCAGAAACAAAACGCTCTGCCCACTAAGTATGCACAAGAGAACAAAATAAAGCAGCTTAACAGTTCAGAAATGTTTTGGCACGTTCTTCCATGAAACCAGCAATTATCCTCCAAGCAAAGGTCAAGGGTCAGCCAGCAGTAATAGACAGCTATAGAGACAGAAAAGACGTTTTCTTATTTAACCAAATTGTAGTGTGAAAATAGGGTTTTCCCCATGAACTACTAAATGGTGATGCATTCAGACCGTGCCCTACGAGTAAAAGGTCGGGCCCTTCCAGGATGAGCTTGTCAGCCGATTAAGCGACTTGCATATCTACAAAAGTTGCCATGATTTTGTTGACACTACATGTTATTACTTACAATGATGATATATTTGTAAGTATATAGTAGAGACAACCCTTTGTGATTTGTGGTTCTTTGACATTCTAAGAGCCTCTTGCCCATCCCTTTGAAAAGGGCTGCTCAAACCTGCTCTCTGCTCAAACCGGTTTTCCTGTATAGTGCAAAGACTATTAAAGCATTAAGAAATGCACACATTTAAAGTGGCATTTGGCAGGTAAAGAAGCCCAACACTAAAATTAAACTGTAAATGCACAGAACAGGCCATCAACGTCTATAAATAATATTGTTTCAGGAAATAGTGTCTGACAGCACTTGTTCTAACCTCAACTTACCTTTTAGGAAACGACTATCATCCCGGCTCTACACCTGTACCTGCTTTACCAGTTTGTCCTGATTGGGTGGTGAACCTCACCTGAACTGGAGAGAGTGTCCATATGATCTACGTTTCCTATTCAACTCCACACCAATCTTTATCTTCACACATCCACTCGTTGTCGCAACCTTTTGCTTGACCCATCGACTTTGCTGCCCTGTTGTGCCTGATGAAGGGGAGCTGTCCTCACCAGGTCAGCTCTGAACGAATAGCTCACTCTTCCTGGGAGCCCTACTGGGGGCCAGCTTTAGTTTCTCCGGTCTAAGCTCTTAGTCGACACACAAGGTGGAGCAGGGGACCGGAGTCTGGAGGGAGAGGGGAGGGAGGGAGGCCGGCCGGCCTGTTTGGCATGCAGTGCACACACATGTGGCGTCAGCAGACTAAGCATGAGCGTGGCGATTGGATAGAGTTTTAGCTTATGTGTCGGAGGCCGGGGCAAGCGACCATCGAGACAAGCAGCGGGGTTGATACTGAGCTACAGCGGAATCATGCGACCGCGGATTGCCCTTGCAAATCACTGTCACATCCACGACGAAGGACCCTACTGGTGCAAATTCTCCATTCATTCACTCAATCAATCATTCAACCATCTGCATCAATTCTTTTCTCCTTCACTGCCTACCTTCATAACAGTGAGGCAGGTAGGTATTTTTAAACGGGGAAAAAATAAAAACTGGTTATTTTTATTTATTTATTTTTTAGAAGTCAGAAGAATATTGAATTTGTCCAATAATTTATTAAGTCATTTCACCAGCTCGAAGAACAGTGAGATAAACACAAAGAGCAAATTATGATTTTGCTATTTGTTCATGGAATGGAAATCTTAAAACTACATTTGACTTATTCTGCTCAGACTGTCAGCAAAACCGGCAGTTAGAAGAGGGGATCAGAATACATTAACTACTGCATTAGCGTGGTAACTTGCCAACACATGGAATAATTCTAGGGGTTGTGTGAGATGTGTCATTTATCAATCATTTATTTGCATTCAATTTGAATTAACTATAATGTTAACATTCGCAGCTGATTGATCAGTGCTCACCACCACTGCTGCTGGTAGGCTGGAACTTGGCGCATACTTGTGAGGACCGTATTACAAGGTTATCCTCAACTGAAAAGGGTTTGATGCTGAGGTTATCAGATAACCATTTCAAAAAAGGGCCAACCTTTTTTATTCTACCTGGAGCGAAAATGTGGAGATTTTAAACGTATTTTAAACATTGGGATTTGAAAAATGTGGATTAGCCCAGAAAGGGTTCCTGAATAAATATATAGATCAGGCAATATGCTAAATAAATGCTGAGGAATTTCTTTTTGTTAATCTTTGTTTAATGCAGGGTGACGTTAGTGTATATGCACAGAGTTCACCTCAGGTCTGGTTTGGTGGAAGGTCCAGGGAACTTTGTCTGAACGTGGCAGACCATACATGGCCACTGCATAGTCTCTGCTTGACTCCTTCCCACTCCCCAACTCATCCCTCCATCTGGGGTTCTGGTTCAGATCTTGTGAGGGCCTGTGTGTGCATTCACGGCTGAAGCTCACAAATCCATTAGAGCGGTCGCTTTCCGCACCCTGCACTGAAAGTCGTTTATAAAATCACAAACAGCGTGCATATGGTGGCCCATAAGCAGACAGTACAAGCACTGCTCTCTCCCTGTTGCCGAGTGGGTGTGTTATGCATTCTGGTGCCCAGAGACCATCAGCGAAACCAGAGTCTGCAGACCAGCTCTCAGATTCCAGCACACAGCAGCACATTCAGAGTCATCTGGCCAGGAAATGCAGCTCTAATCCAATTGGCCGAAGCTTTAGTAAAAGCTTCCCTAATTGGCCCGACATGGCAACTGGCTGCCAAGGTTCTACAAAGCAAAATAATAGAAAAGTGAGACTTTGAGAACTCCCAGGGGGACAGTGATAAGAAAAAGGAAGAAAGAAGAAAGAAGAAGACCGAGTGGAACCGTTTAGAATATTTGTTTACTTGGAAATAAAAGCAGAGCAGTAAGGTCAATGGACAGGAGATTTATCTGGTTGGCCATGTTTCAGCTTTTACAGGCGCATGGCAGACGGCACTCCACCACAGCAGCACATGTGCGGAACGGAGATGAAAGCACACAGAAAACGTTTGTTCTGCAAAAACATAGCCCCGTTACATAACAGCACCGCGAAGAGAGAACTTTAACGGGTCGGAAAGCCAACAAACAAACCAGTATTACGGGGTGTCTCAAAAGTGGTTACTTCCAGGGAAAAAATGAAAGCCCGATATCTTCTGAAACTCTGCTGGAGGACTTGGAGTTTATTTGCACGTTGCAAAGAGGACTGACACTAGTGAGCGTCACGAAAAGCATTATCACACGCTCATTGGATAATTTGCGATGTTGGCGTCAAGAGATTTCTACCAGCCTTGTCAATATATTTATAAGTCTAAATTTGACCACAGTTCCTACCAATACCTCCCTTAAAAAGGAAAAAGCTGATGTGTGGTTTATGTATGTAATGCTATTTAATTATATAACAATTATATGAAAACTAACTATGAAAAAAGTAAAAGGGACTGAATGTATGTCAAATGATGAATCACAATCGTTTTAGTCACTGCAATAGTCCTTTAGAGTAATGACTGCAAGGGAAAACGGGGACTGCCAGTCTAAAGACAAACCCGTATTCAAAGACTAAAGATGATATGTTTGACAAGAACCATTGACTTGAGTATTGGCTGAACAGTGAGCTTCTGTAAAAACATAGAAATAAGGCAATTAAAAAAAAATAGAAAACACTCCAAAACTGAGTCAACAACACAGCGCAAAGCATAGTAAATGAGGGATTGGATTGCATGTACAAAATGCTGCATTCATCCATTGCCAGGCGGCCGAATGTTACACATTTGCTTCCAAAGAATAAAGACACCAGAAACAGGATATCATATTGGGTACACTTATTGTGAAAGAGGAGAAGCCTGCGTGCGTCTATAGCCTATGTGCGTGATGCATTATTTTCTAGCTCGCCTGCAATACAAGCTCTCTGCCACCATCTGCCTCATCCTTCATGCTGTCAACACAAGAGAATATACAGCCGGCTCCATCTTTTATGAGAATAACACACACACACACACACACACACACACACACACACACACACACACACACACACACACACACACACACACACACACACACACACACACACACACACACACACACACACACACACACACACGATTAAAGCAAAGAATAGTGAACCATTACACGACCCTAATACACCATTAAAACTACTATAATGCTTCACTAGCTGCAGGCCTATAATTAATAACGAATGGTAATGGACTGACACAAAAACAGAATTGTCAGTCAAAATAACGAAAACAAAATTGGCAACGAAAATATGCGAGCATAAGATAAAGGGACATCCGAAAAACTGTAGATATAGCCTACATTAGGCAAAGTGTTGAATTGGCAGTGGTTTAGAGTGAGAGACAAGGTGTTTATCACCATACTTTGTCGTTCTATTAAAATAAACATTTAACCGATATCCGAGAGGAGAGTACTGAATACCACGACAGCCTCCATGGTTAGGTATGCAAACAACAAACAAGATTGACACACACACACACACACACACACACACACACACACACACACACACACACACACACACACACACACACACACACACACACACACACACACACACACACACACACACACACACACACACACACACACACACACACCACACACACACACACACACACACACACACACACCACCCCCCCCCCCCCCCCCCCCGAGGAAGCAAAGCTGTGACGAAGAACCCGTAGGATGAAAAAAGCATCCATTCCGAAAGAAAACCCGTGGAAAAAATTGATTTACGTACACGACAACAAAAAGAGAGAATAATGTCGTCGCGAATGTGCGAGGAATGATGATTATAGAAAATACAGCGACATTGGCAGTAAAGCGCGATGGTACGGAAGTATTTCAGATCAGACACCTGCTACTGAAGATGAAATGGAGACCGTTTGTGTTCGCAAATACATGACTAAAACCGGGCTAAAACTGGAACAAAACTAGGCTAAAACGAGTGAACTACTAGTTTACAAGTGGACCCTGGCCAGGCTGACTTCAGGACCACACTGTAACGAGTTGGGAATTTCAACACGTGCGAGTTCCTCTTTTCTAAACCACTTTACAGTCTGTAAAAAAGAAAGAAAAAGATAAGCCCAGAAGTCAAACATCACCCCTAAAACAAGTGACCTCTTGTCCACACGTTGAGAACTAATCAATAAACCACCAGCTCCAGGCCACGGCCAAACGTCCCTCCCGTCAGCCAGAAGCAAGAAGCGCTAAAAAGTTGATTAAAAATTACACTGTAGGCTACTGAATAAAGCGTTAGTCAGTAGACGCCGACAACTTACGTGATAATTATAAGATGAGGATAGAAGGTCACCAAAATAGACATCCGATTATGTGTTTTCAACACGTCTCTAACACTGCACAAGTGCTCTCCGACTGTACAGTAGACGTCCAGCACCACCGGCGGCACGAGAGCTTTGACCAGGCTGCGCGAGCTGCTTGGATTCGCTATTCCCTTTCGCACGAGACAGCACAACCAAGTCGGGGTAGTGCGCAGGCGCGGACAGGCTGAATTTATTCTAGACTGCTGAGAGAGGATCCTGATTTTTAGCGTTGTCCCGGTCATCCTAACGCAATTTCCGGTCTCTTATTTCCTATAATCTGCCAATTTACAGTCCCTTTACCAAGACGATTGAGAAATCACAAGAATAACAAGGAAAAGGCGTATAACTATTTCTGACGAAAAATTGGATGATGCAATATCCGAAACATGTTAGAACAGAACTCCCTCCCTCCGCTAAACCCATGTAACAGAATGTCCCGCCCTCTCTCACAAATAACGCTCTTTTGGACCATGCCGTCCCGGGCGCCTGTGAACAACGACGTTAAGTGCATAGCGTAGTGTATGGTATGCAATGGAGCAGATCAGGGACAATCCATGTTAACAAGAGGATAACAGCGGCGCACACACCAGCGATATACACAACAATACTAATCCACACCGAGCCTTCATACAGGGAGGAGAATGGACGTTTTGCATCACGTGTTAAAACGTACAAACAGAGAACCTGACATGTAAACTTTTTCAGACTGCTTTTGGACTAAAACGATTAGCATACTATATCCTTAACAGTCCAGGTTTGGCAATTCATTCGTCAACGTTGTAAATTACAATTTAGCATCATCTTTTGATTCTGCCTTCGTTTCACCTACAGTAGGCTATATTGCTCTTGACTCCCTACAAGAAGAGTAGCATTACTCTCTCCTAGACACTCTTATAAATAATTCAGGAATACGAGCGGTCTATGCTCGCTATAGCTGCAGCAGCACGCAATATTGGCTTGCACACTGGAGAGACCCATCGCTATAATGGCGCCTCCGATTCAAAAAGAAAGAAAATACGAAGTTCAATCAACATTCTCGGATCCAAATGGTTCTGTCTGATCGGCCAGATCAGTCAAGGATTACGAGGCTTCAGTCAACTATCAATAGCCTGCGAGAGAGGGGGGGGGGGGGGGGGGGCGCGGAGTTTTAATGCGCAGACGGTGCAGAGCACAGCAACCAGCCGAGGCTGTTTGTCCTGAGCCCGATCCGGGAGGAAATCAACGATTTCTAGAGCGGCCAAAAAAAAAAAAAATCCTCGGATAAGGCATCCTAGATTCACACACATCAAAAAAAAGAGATGTCCTATAGGAGGCTTACGACTTCTAGGAAAGTGTAGCGAGACAACAATTACCTGGCACTCCGCTTTGCTTATTCTTTCGCCCCCGGTTGGATGTTACCTCCTCCGGTCAATGTGCTTTTCCCTGCCACCGCTCACTCAGTGCTTCTCACCGCTGAACGAGAATTTAGACAACGGATTGGATCAC
>OLKM01000642.1:25000-32500 GCA_900291075.1 Melanogrammus aeglefinus | reverse complement strand
TGTGATGATATATTTACATTGAAAAAGCCCTTTCGTTCACATTTCCTCGCTAATTAAAAAGCTGCCCAATTGGAATCGCAAAAGGCCAGCATGTCAATACAAACAAAGACATCATCCGTCTTCTCCAAAGCATTTTAATAATACTTAGCCTGAATGCTATTCAACACGCGACAATACCAGCGCCACGCAGGTGTCATGAGGTATATGTCAGCCACGCTCTATTGTTGTCTCTTCTGTTGATACACAAAACCCAAAGAACACACACTCACATTAACATGCTGACATACGTGTACAACCTAAACTCTGCACCCACACATCCCTCCCCCCACACACACACACACACACACGCACGCACGCACGCACGCACGCACGCACGCACGCACGCACGCACACACACACACACACACACACACACACACACACACACACACACACACACACACACACACACACACACACACACACACACACACACACACACACAGCGTGTGGGTGTGGAGGACATCTCCATCGTTGAGCATGACAGATTAGGCCAGCTGTAAACACAGCCTCTGTTTCCTCTTTGGAGTCAAGAATGACAAACATTCTATTGAGTGTTCTTAAATTTATTTCATTTCGAAACCCTCCAATACATCCATCAACAAGACCACCTATCCATCAATATATGTATCAATTTATCTATCTATCTATCTATCCATCTGTCTGTCTATCTGTCTGTTGTCTGTTTATCTATCTATCTATCTATCTATCTATCTATCTATCTATCTATCTATCTATCTATCTATCTATCTATCTATCTATCTATCTATCTATCTATCTATCTATCTATCTATCTATCTATCTATCTATCTATCTATCTATCTATCTATCTATCTATCTATCTATCTATCTATCTATCTATCTATCTATCTATCTATCTATCTATCTATCTATCTATCTATCTATCTATCTATCTATCTATCTATCTATCTATCTATCTATCTATCTCTCTATCTCTTTATCTATCTCTCTATCTTTATATCTCTCTATCTCTTTATCGCTATATCTATCTATATATATCTCTCTATCTCTCTCTATCTCTCTATCGCTTGGTCTCTCTCCCCCTCTCTCTCGCTCTCTCTCTGTCTTTCGATCTCTCTCTCTCTCTCTCTTTCTCTCTCCATCCATCCATCCATCCATCCATCCATCCATCCATCCATCCATCCATCCATCCATCCATCCATCCATCCATCCATCCATCCATCCATCCATCCATCCATCCATCCATCCATCCATCCATCCATCCATCCATCCATCCATCCATCCATCCATCCATCCTATCTATCTATCTATCTGTATCCAGTATTGTAGTACTGTATTCAGTCTCAAGGACAGGACAGCCTCCTTGGCAAGAGAAGCGGTGCTCTACTTAAATATAATAATTCAAAATGTCCCATTATAGCATTATAAATTCCTCTCAACATTTGACAGAGCAATTAACATCTTTGAGGCCGGAGAGTGGGCTACGAATTGCATCGCTACAATTATTGATTCCCTCCCATTTGCCAACCACTTGTCTTTATAAATCAGTGCTAATTCGAACACTTTTCTTTTCCAGACAACTTCTGCCAATCTGGTGAACAAGCATTTCTGCAACAGGCGGCAACAAAACTAATGAAAGAAACTTCTTTTTTTCAACACCTTGGCATTCATCAGGCTTTCAATTACCATTGTGTTATCAAATATTTCCCATTGTGCAACTTTACCCCCAAGCCGTAGCCCATAGAGCGAAGCCACATGGGCTGACTGATACCGGCTGTGTCTAATGCAGGAGCTGCTGCTTTCACAGCTTTGCGTCATGTAGCCCGTGGGTTTCGTTCATCTACAGCCTAAACACAACCTGAATAAGATTGGGAGTGTTTCAGATGTGTGTCTGTGTTAATATATGTGTGTGTGTATGTGTGTCTGTGCGTGCGTGCGTGCGTGCGTGCGTGCGTGCGTGCGTGTGTGTGTGTGTGTGTGTGTGTGTGTGTGTGTGTGTCTGTGTTTGTGTGTGCGCGTGTGTTCAGACTATTCATTCAACTCGTACTCTCTCATACCAAATCAGTTTTCCACAACCATGGGTTTGTGACTGTAACACAGTCGACCAGGTGGGCTGTAATGGGATCCTTAATTGACGCTGCACTCTGCCTCCTACAGCTGTAGAGGGTGGGGGTCACCACCATGGGTTTGTGACTGTAACACAGTCGACCAGGTGGGCTGTAATGGGATCCTTAATTGACGCTGCACTCTGCCTCCTACAGCTGTAGAGGGTGGGGGTCACCGATCAGTGACCTTTAACCTTCCTTGTGGGATTCACTGCACTGCTGAATGACACTGCGGTAGCTGACCTGGGGCTATGAGACTTCCAGCTGAAGGGCAGTCCTTGATGCCCTGTCTGGGCTGCCATTCGAGACACAGAGTGGATTAACTGAGTAAAGAACCACCTACTGGTCAGGAAGAGGTCTGGATTGAAACCAAAGCATGACCATCGGATGTACATCGGTATCGCCCGATATCCACATTGTTGACCGCCATCGGCCTATTGGGAATTAAGAGGGCATTCACAGATGTCAGTGGGCAATCTTTATCTGTTGTGTCACATAAATGTTGCGCTGGCTAAATGTTGTGTTGGTTATTTGCGGTCTGACTAGCAGTTTGTGAGAGTATCCAACAGGTGGTAGGGTAATATATCACCACACATAGCAGCCGCGGGGCAGGACAGGACTCTGGCATGATGATGTTAGCTGGCAGGTGCGGTAGCACATGTGGTTTGTTTACAAATAAAAGTGAAAGAAAATGTCAGGTTGAGAATTCACTGTTTGGGAGAAAGAACAGCGATGTACAGTTTATAAGACAAAATCCATCCAGACGTTCCAAGATGACTACAACAAAGAATTTTAACACACCAAATCTCATCAGCTATTTGAAGAGCAGATAGGGAGATGTGTAAGTTCATCACGTTAGAGGACCAACCTTTTTCCGCGAACTCAGAATTAGCTAACAAGAATTTAAATTTGTGAGACGGACTAGCAAGGATCACAGAATATAAAACCTATTAACAAACTAAGCAATTGCGGAAACCATTGCTGTAAACGCTTAAATATCCATACAAGGATTCTTGATAATGTGCCACTATAATGTGACACGAACAGGCAAAGCCCACATTACTGTTGGCTGTATTATTATGGTGACTTTGATGTGTCAGACGTGACCGGCTACAGAGTAAACGGGATTGAGAACGTAATGGTTTCATTGCAAAATAAAAATAAACTGGATTGTTTATTTTTTTGAAATTGCAGCCGCAATGAAACTATTCCTTGCGACTGTGTTTGTCTTCTGCCATCAAAGTGTTTGTCATTCAATTGGCATATAAATGATCGCGCTACGATTCGTGTTTAAATAAAACATGAAAATAAGTTGAAATACGCGATATATTGAGAGAAGCCGATGCACTGAGTAAAAATAGGTCAAATACACAGTGTCAGAAAAAGGTCAAACTCAATTTAATAATCTGTCTGGCAGATTGAAACAAAATCTGTTCCAATTTAACGCCCTGTTGGGTTCATGGAAGGAAAACCGCCGGTTTTTAATCGGCTGTAGCATGTGATTATTTTCTACACGCAAAAGAGGTGAGTGTGAGTAAGCAGGATATAATCAGCGGGCATTAGACACGATTCAGGGCCCCATTATCCGCTGGTTGCACTGGTAACTTTACCACACTTCTTTTCCTGTTTGAAAGGCCGACAAGACAAGTCAGCTCATCAGAGGCACCGGCTGCTGACGTGATCCACCAAATAT
This sequence comes from Melanogrammus aeglefinus, assembly GCA_900291075.1. Classification (NCBI taxonomy): domain Eukaryota; kingdom Metazoa; phylum Chordata; class Actinopteri; order Gadiformes; family Gadidae; genus Melanogrammus; species Melanogrammus aeglefinus. The sequence goes on along the minus strand of OLKM01000642.1, from coordinate 28,681 downwards.
CGGAACCGGCTATCGCTATCAGCCCTGTTGTTATTTAAACATCATTATCAGTCCATCATTTCCCAATCTGTGCATTTAAATACGACTTGCCACAATTACACAGCGGTCTATGGGTAAAATGTTAGATAACACTTCAGACTGAATAAACCAAAAGGCCACAAATAAAATAATAAACCTAATTAATCCATGTCACCCTGGAGCAATGTCTTCATTTCTGTGAGTGACACTGCAGACAGCCAATCAAGAATCTTGTCTTGAGTTTCTTCAACACGCTGTACAACTTCTCCGTATCAGACGATCAGGACTGATCGATCCAAGAGGCGGAGGCTAATCTGCCACTAACAGAATGATGGCCATGATAATAGATCTGGTCTGTAGTCTGGTAGAAAGGGAAGAGGGTGGCTGCCCCTCCGTCGATGGATGAGCGTATCTGCTGCTCCGAGTACGTCTGGACCTTAGGGGCATCCATAGTCGTACAGGCGTCAACGGCTCTCACTCAGATCAACAGCTGAGGAAACGAGGATTGATCAAGATAGATAGATATAGACATGTAGATAAACACCAGTACTACAGACGCTTAAGAGACTTCCATTGACTTCAGACATGTGTCAGCGCTGAACAGAAACCACACAGGAAGTGAAGGTCGATGTACGCATACCCAGTGAACACAAGATCAAAGGGAACACCTGTGCATACTTTGCAAAAGCCCACAGGTAGTTTAGTTACCATGCTTCCGGGCACATTGCTTCATTCATTATGGGCTGGCTGCGGTTAAATTGACAATAAATATGTATGCATCTTGCTCAAGGGTGTCTACAGGTAGTATGTAAACATTGAGGATTGAACCCATTACTTTTTCGGTTGGGAGTGGCGCACCCAGGCCAGGAATATATATAGCCCCCTAGATAGATGTAGATAAAGATGTTAACAGATGGACGGACGGACAGATGGACCCAGACGAAGCCCCTGGTCTGGCTAGAGGACTCGTTGTAACCTTGCAGCCGATTGGCTACTTTAAACCAAGCTGAACTAACCTGTACATCATATCCCCTGTAACCCTCCCCCCTCCCCTCCCCCTTTCTGGTGTAAAATTGTTGGTCCTTTCATCTTCCAACCTCCCCCTTCACCCTCTCTAACACACACACACACACACACACACACACACACACACACACACACACAGCACACAGCACACGTCACACACGCACGCACGCACGCACGCACGCACGCACGCACGCACGCACGCACACGCACGCACACACCACACACACACAGCACCACACACACACACACACACACACACACACACACACACACACACACACACACACACACACACACACACACACACACACACACACACACACTCACACACGCACACACACACACACACACACACACACACACACACACACACACCCACACACACGTAAAGCTCCATCTCATGGGACTCTACACACCCATACTCCACACCATCACCATCATCACCATCACCACCACCACCGACCCCCCTTCTGTACCACTTCAAAGAGGGGCGGAGCGAGGAAGACGAATCACTGGGGAAGACAGGATGGAGGATGGAAGGTGGATACTGGTGGAAGAGGAGAGAGAGAGAGAGACAGGAAGATATAGAGAACGAAAGAGAGGGACAGAGAGAGACAGAGAGAGAGAGGGAGAGTAAGGGAGAGAGAGAGAGAGAGAGAGAGAGAGAGAGAGAGAGAGAGAGAGAGAGAGAGAGAGAGAGAGAGAGAGAGAGAGAGAGAGAGAGAGAGACAGAGAGAGACAGAGAGAGACAGAGAGAGAGACAGAGAGAGATATAGAGAATGAAAGAGAGAGGGACAGAGAGAGAGAGAGAGAGAGAGAGAGAGAGAGAGAGAGAGGGACAGAGAGGGGGACAGAGAGAGACAGAGAGAGAGAGAGAGAGGGAGAGTGAGGGAGAGCGAGAACGAAAGGGAGTTGAACAGACAGAGATAGAGAGAAACATCAGAAAGAGAATAGGTCAAGACATGCCTAAACGTGTCAAAGCATTCCTGATTCGATTATTAATACAACTACTGAAAATAACCCCAATTACAAAGGCAAAGCATAGATCAAACCAAAAAATCCTTGCATTTCTACATTGAGTGGATTTTACAAGTGTTAATAATCTTCCTTCATGTTTGATATGAAGGTCCTATGTAGAGCGGTGATTATTTTGCGTAAGAATAACATGACATTTTGCCAATGCCATTTTTATGCTTTACCACTTCTAATACTTTATTTCAAAAGGACTTTGTTGTTGTTGTTGCTGCTGTTGTTGTTGTTGTTGTTGTTGTTGTTGTTGTTGTTGTTGTTGTTGTTGTTGTGGGTGTTGTTGTTGTTGTGGGTGTTGTTATGGGTGTTGTTGGCTCCCGGCTGAAGGCGGGCTCTTTGTCCTGAGGTGTCACCTGTGACACCTGTTGCCCTGCCGGCCTCCTCAGTGATCAGCTGGTGAGCCTGGCCAGTTAGCGCTCACCAGCTGTTGATCGGACGCAGCCCTAAAGAAACCATTATTTTGTCCTCATCGAAGTATCGACAACAGAGCGACTCCTCTCGCCTTTTCTGAGAAATGCATCAGAAAGAAAAGACTGACATGAAAATGTAAACCCCGGACTTGGAAAATGACTCCATGATCCAGTTTGTCTTACATGTTGCCTCCTATTTTTTTTTTCTCCTGAGCTACTTCATTTTCAGTTTTCTGCAAGAAGCCGTAAATATAATGGCTTTTGAAATATCTCTCAAAAGCCTGCACTGTTGTCAGGACATAAAACCAGCTGTCGGGAATCAGGTGACAGTGCATGGGCACCTCAACACTTAGACCCAACACCGGAGATGGACGAGTCCTCGTGCCTGCTTAGTTAGCGTATGTGTGCTCACAAGTAGATGGGCCTCCTCATCAGAATTGATTCACAGTGTAACAGTAGACTAAAGGTCAGATGGTGCAATGATATAGTTCCTAGCAATGGACTCATGTTTGCAGCACTTCTGGTCTTTTCTCCTCCCCTACTTTCCTCCCCTCCTCCCCTCCTCCTCTCCTCCCCTCCCCTCCCAACCTCTCCTCCTCTCTTCTCTCCTCTCCTCTCCTCTCCTCTCCTCTCCTCTCCTCTCCTCTCCTCTCCTCTCCTCTCCTCTCCTCTCCTCTCCTCTCTTCTCTTCTCTCCTCCTCCCTCCTCTCCTCTACTCCTCTACGCTTCTCTCCTCCTCTTCTCCTCCCCTCTCTCTCCTCTACTCTTCTCTCCTCTCCTCTCTTCTCCTCCCCTGCTCTCTCCTCCTCTCTCCTCTCCTCCTCTCCTCTCTTCTCCTCCCCTCCTCTCTCCTCCTCTCTCCTCTCCTCTCCTCCTCTCCTCTCTTCTCCTCCCCTCCTCTCCTCATATGAGTCTCTGAGTTGAAGCACTGTGTGTTAAAATCGTTGGTAATGAATGCTCAGAGCAAGTGTGTGTTTGAATGAGTTTGTGTGTTTTGGAATGCAGTGCACGTGTGCGTTTGTGTGTGTTTGTGTGTGTGTGTTTGTTTGTGTTTAACTGGGTTAGCCATTAGAGACAATGTAAATCATGTGGAAACAACGCCTAAATTCGTAAGAGACTGACACTGATCAGCTCTGTAACACACACACACACACAACACACACACACACACACACACACACACACACACACACACACA
>OLKM01000642.1:10000-17500 GCA_900291075.1 Melanogrammus aeglefinus | reverse complement strand
GACCTCAGATGGGTGACAGATATCTGAACTGTCAGATATCACCATCAGAGAAGGACATATTATCTTCTGAAAGAAGGCATGAGAAAATGAGGTAATTTATCCTCTGTGCCATGGTCAAATAACATGGTTTGCGCTAATGGGCTAAAACAGTAAAACAGGAGATAGATGTTCTGGAGGAATGTGCGAAGGCGTTTGTGAGTGCCTCTGCAGTGTGGTGTGGTGTGGTTTTATTCCTCAGTGTCTGAAATCACAGTCAACAAAATACAGACTAAAAAAACACAAAGGAAATCTGGTTTTGTTTGAGAGGATTAGAAGCCCCGACGCAGCCTGCGATCGTAATTACAGAGCACTCCCAGGAAATCAAACGGGTTTTTCTCTCAAGGTCTCAGAGAAATGATTTGGAGAACATTTCTAAAGAGCTCGAGGCACGCATCCCCAACACCACCTCACGCCACTAGTATAACTCCTGCTAATTGACTCCACAAACCAAGGGCATAAAGGCCAGCTAATCCGACGGCCAGATTAACAGATTATATCTCCGCTGCCCGTTTCAGTCTAAGTGGCAGCAACGTAACGCTTTATTAGCTAGCTCCTTCTGCTGGGCGTGGGCTTCATGCTGCCGTCCGCTTTTCAATAATCACAGAGTGATGAAAAGGAGTGCAGGTCACAATACGGAGGAGGTGGGAGTTATTCAGAGCCCTGTGGCAGTGAAGGCTGTCACAACATGTGCTATTATACCACCGCTGCACGGGACAACCGCTGGGAGAGCCCAGAGGGCAAGGATATTACTAGAGGGCGGAGAGAGGGAGAATGAGGGGGAGAGAGAGAGAGAGAGAGAGAGAGAGAGAGAGAGAGAGAGAGAGAGAGAGAGAGAGAGAGAGAGAGAGAGAGAGAGAGAGAGAGAGAGAGAGAGAGAGAGAGAGAGAGAGAGAGAGAGAGAGAGAGGGAGAGGAGAGAGAGAGAGAGAGAGGGAGGGAGAGAGAGAGAGAGAGAGAGAGAGAGAGAGAGAGGTTGAGGGAGAGAGGTTGAGGGAGAGAGGGTGAGGGAGAGAGAGGGAGAGAGAGAGAGGAGAGAGGGTGAAGGAGGGCGGGAGGGAGGGAGGGGAGGGAAAGGGAGAAAGAGAGAGAGGAGGGGGGGTTCCTATTTTAAAAACAAATATACCAGTAGTCATGATCAATTATATAATTATCGTTTTGTTCGATGTGTTTCATTATTTCATATAGTCATCGTTGCAGTCTAAAAGTGGAAAGTTCTTGGTTTAATTTACTAATACTTTTATTATAATAATAATTTATTGATCAGTAAATGATGATGCCTGGCTTCATTGAGACAGGTATATTACATTTAATTATGTGCTGTGATGAACATGTGAATTGATTAAAAGTTGGCCAGTTATCTATATAAAATAAAATTGATATAAAGGAATAAAAGTGAATGGTCTCATATCTCATGCTAGTGTAATGATACAAAACGAAAAAAAGTTAAATTCTAGACTCACTCAGTCCACACTTACACATAATATCCACAGATTGAGTCTAGGTTATTTGGTTGCATATGTTGAAATGCAGACTATATTAATTAATTGATCATCTGTAAATGCTATATCTCTTTACTAAATACCTAAGCATTAGCATAGGATTCACAAAGCATTTATTCATATAATTACACACAGCATTTAGTCATAATTTGTTCATTACCTTATTCAGGTTTTCACAAATCATTCAAATTTAGGCTTTTAGCATTTGTCTATTCTTAACACCTTGGCATTTGACTATGCTTTGATCCACACTGCATTTCACTGGAATCAGTGGTTCATCCTATGTGTTCTTCAAGGCTCTAGAGCAGTGGTTTCTTTAGGCCAGTGCACAGATGTCTAGCTTTCTTTTGTGCATCTGCTTACACACAAATCGTTTATTTTACTACCAGTAAGACTGTCCCGGTTAACGTTTGATCTTGGCTAGGAATCATTAGGCAGTCAGTTCGTAATCATAGGACGTCCATCTCCTGTGACCCCACATGCATTGCAGGGTACCCAAAGTGGGCCCCGACCCAGAGGTTTGGAACCACTGGTCTAGAAATAAGAGGGGGTTTGAGAGGAGGTTTGAGAGTAAGTTCTGGGGGATTTGGAGGTCTGGAGGTTAGAAAGGGTGGATCCAACATGTGTCTCTTGAGGCCCTTTGAGCCATCGATATAATAAAGGTCAAAAGGTCAGATAATGAGCTGTAATTATTATTGACTAAATCCTCTGGGATGTTTACTGCATTTAAGGAAGAATTACTGAAAGCTAATGCGCAGCAAAGCCATTCCATCGTGAGCCCCGATAAAGGAAAGGATTAGTACAGAGCAGCACAGTATGTGTTCCTGCTTGTTACTGTAACACTTCCAGATGAGACAGGTTTAGGGGTCACTTTATCCTAAACACTGAGCATGGGTAGAGCTTAAAGTGCATATTGACACCATGCAGAAAGAAAGGTACGAAAAACAATCCAAATAGATATAATGTTGGGAAGGTAGCTATGGTAATTGTAATGTTACGGGGTACTTTATTCAAAATGGATGTTTAAATGATTATCATGGAGATCTACCAGAGATTGTAGCGGGGGGGGGGGGGGGGGGGGGGGGGGGTAGCGGGGACAGACAACGTCGGAGCGGCTGAGACCTGCAGAGGAAATCACAGCAGATGGGAGAATGATATTGAGTGTCTGTTGTGTGCCTGTTCGTGTGTGTGCGTGTGCACACGTGTGTTTGAGTGTGTGTGTGTGTGTGTGTTCGTGTGTGTGTGTGTGTGTGTGTGTGTGTGTGTGTGTGTGTGTGTGTAGTGTGTGTGTGTGTGTGTGTGCGTGCGTGTGTGTGTGTGTGTGTGTGCATGTGTGTCTGTGTGTTAGTGTGTGTGATAGTGTCTATGTGTGGGCGTGTGATGGAGGGAAAAAGGTAAGCGATACAGGAAATGGGTACGTCTAATGGGAGAGAGAGAGAGAGAGAGAGAGAGAGAGAGAGAGAGAGAGAGAGAAGATAGAGGAGATGAGTGAGTCGATGGAGGGAGAGAGTAGAGAGATAGAGAGAGAGAGAGAGAGAGAGAGAGAGAGAGAGAGAGAGAGAGAGAGAGAGAGAGAGAGTGAGAGAGTGAGAGAGAGAGAACTTGTTTGAGGATGGATCAGTGGGCTTCCTCTGGTGGAACGACCCATCTGAGACCCCCCCCCCCCCCATCCCCCACACCCTTCAGAGGAGCTGGCGGCTGGCAAGGTTTCCAGATATAGCAACTGATATTGTGTGATGTGTGTAAATTGTGTGTTAAAGTGAGGTTTGTGATGTGTCTAATGGGGAAATAAGTGTGTGAGTGTGTTGACTAAAATGCAAAACTAAACACAGAATGCTCGCTCTTTCTTCTAGAACATCATCACCCACGCCATCACTAGAAAACGGATCTTCTACCACTTTAGTTTTCATCTTCACCATATTTTTCATCAATGTCTTTCACATGAAGACAGTCGTGTTTTCTGGTGAACATTTAATTGGGACCTGTGTCTCGAATCCATTTGATTAAGCACTTCCTGTAATGCAAAGCATCAGTAAGGGTGTGTTGCTCTGCTCATTAAGATTAATTTATAAATGTTTTTAATTCTTATTCCAAATCACCTATAACCAGTTACAACCCTAGTTGCTCCTTAAAATACACATTAAGAACACTTTTCAGCAACCAACACAGTCACGCTAGGGTGGCCCACATTATTAAAGGCTTCATTCCAACCAAATACGGAAAGAAAAATCGGAAAGAAAATCAGTTTCAGGGAACCAAAGGCAGGTGGACAAAACAGGTGTGAAGTCTCTTTTGGTTATAATTAAAAACTTTGTCAGCTAGTTTGTTACATTTCATGAAAGAAATGTCGACAAAACAAGTGAAAGAGAAAAATTCCCTATATTACTAAGCCTTGGATGGGTGAATTTTATTCTTGAGTGAATTTTACGTCCGCAGTACAACCGTTACATAGTGCAGGTTTAACCTAACCTAACCGCCTATATTTCTCTTCCAAGCAAACATTGCAATCCAGGTGGGCTTTTTATCTCACTTTGAACTATTTCTCTCTTTGTGCTGGACACGCATCTCCTCCATCTTGACTTTTCCCAGCCTCCTCTGCAATCACTCTAACAGCTACACTTCTCCTCTTCTTGGCTGTGCTCCCTCAGCTGAATCCAATCAATTCATCCGTCTGTCCGAACTTTTGATCTCTCTCTCGCTCTTATCTTCTCTATATTTCTATTCAGCCATCAGTATCTCCATCCATCCCTACTTTGATCTCCCTCCCTCATGTTTGTCTTAAGCCGTCCATCAGTTCATTCGTCCATACTTACCCCGTTTTCCTTCCGTCTGTTTGGTGCGTCTATCGTTCATTCATCCTTCCCCTTATTAATCCATCCATCGATTCTCATCGTCCAATACTTTCTTTCAACCCCCCCCCCTTCTTTCTGTTTGTTACCATTCAGCCATTCATCAATCCATTCATCCATCCACCCCTTCATCCATCCAGGCTACATGGTTTACAGGGACCACAGATTTCCATTGGACCTAATACGTGAAATGATGCTTGTTTTCTATTATCAGCGCCATGTTTCTGGTACTCTTGCTCGTCTCTAAATGACATAAGCCTTCTCTCCTTCTTGTGGGTGCATTATGGGAATAAATAGATTTAAACACTGCCTAACATTTCTTTCACACCATCAGAGTCAAACACACAAACACCACAAAAACACACACCCAAACTTTCACTTCCTATAACTGGAAACACTCACACTGCGACACATATAGAGACTTGTACCCAGCCCTGGATTAATGCTTCTATTTGTGTGAATGGCAGAAGGACGAGATGCTTGCTAGGATGGCTATGGAATTGAACAAGTGTTGTGTGTGTGTGTGTGTGTGTGTGTGTGTGTGTGTGTGTGTGTGTGTGTGTGTGTGTGTGTGTGTGTGTGTGTGTGTGTGTGTGTGTGTGTGTGTGTGTGTGTGTGTGTGTCTTTGTGAGATGTGTATTTTGTTTTTGCATACATGTGTGTGCTGGTCTGTTTGAAAGGAGACAGACCAGCACTCAGTTTTTGGTTTGTATTATGCATTGTATTATTTTGAATATACTGGATTATTTGACTTTCATGACCATGTGTGCAATGTTTGTCTCCGCGTGGGTGGGTTTTTATGGATGTGTGGCACCTGTGTGTAGAAGAGAGGTGGGTTTTGTATTATTTTTGTATTATTTTGTATATTCAATATTCTTTCGTGTGGCATTATTGAATGTGTGTGTATGTGTGTGTGGGGGTATTTGTGTTTGTTAGTGTGTGTGTGTGTGTGCATATGTGTGTGTGTGTGTGTGTGTGTGTGTGTGTGTGTGTGTGTGTGTGTGTGTGTGTGTGTGTGTGTGTGTGTGTGTGTGTGTGTGTGTGTGTGTGTGTGTGTGTGTGTGTGTGTGTGTGTGTGTGTGTGTGTGTGTGTGTATTTGTGTGTTTGTGTGTGTGCTTGTGCCTCCACCTGGACATGCGAGGCAGATTTAATTAAGGGCTAAATTTGACTGTTCCTCAGTTCCAAGGGGATCAGATATTGTCACGTACCACTGCTGTCAGCAGATCATGCATACACACGCACACACACAGAAGAATGTACACACGTATACACAAACACCCACACACGCGCGACAAACACAAAGACACTGTCGAGTGTTGGCACCGCACGTGCGGTGACACACGTCAACACGCATTCACCGACACACACACACACACAAATAAAAGGTTATACTTGTATGCACACGTGCACACAAACCTACACACACACACACACACACACACACACACACACACACACACACACACACACACACACACACACACACACACACACACACACACACACACACACACACACACACACACACACACACACACATACACACATACACACACATAGACACAATGCAAAGGCGAGCAAATTGTGGGTTTGTGCTTCTTAATCTTCTCTTGGAACTCTCATAATCTCGTGTACACGTAAAGGACATATGCAGATACCCCCCCCCACCCTCCCACACACACACACACACACACACACACACACACACACACACACACACACACACACACACACACACACACACACACACACACACACGACACGCACGCACACGCACGCACACACATGCACACACACACACACACACACACACACACACACACACACACACACACACACACACACACACACACACACACACACACACACACACACCACACACACACACACACACACACACACACACACACACACACACACACACACACACACACACACACACACACACACACACACACACACACACCACACACACACACACACACACACACACACACACACACACACACACACACACACACACACACACACAAACACACGATGTCAGCCAGGCATGACTTTTCATTACAGGGTTAAGTGGAAGCAATGAAGCACTCCGTTCTTATGATGAAGTCTCCCTCTCAACACGTTTAAACCTAATCAAAGCATATGGAGACCCACAGATTGCAATAAAGCAACAAACATAATTCCAACAATTAGAAACGCTGCTTCACTCCCACGGTTGAAATGCAAACCGATTGTGTGTATGAATGGGTTAATATACTTCTGATGATGAATGAATACAGTTCTTATATTGAGTTCTTGTTTGCGTTGTTGATTTTGTGCGTTACCTGCTGTGTGTCTGTGTATCCTGCTGTGTCTCTGTGTGTACATCTGTATGTCTGCTGTGTGTATCCTAATGTGTATCTGTAGCTGTGTATATTACTGTATATATGTATATCTGCTGTGTTTATTACTGTGTATCTGTTCTATTTATCCTACTTTGTATCTGTATATCCACTGTGTATATCCTTTATACCTACTGACGAATATCCTACTCTGAGTCTGTATATCTGCTGTATATATCCTACTGTGTATCTGCATATAATACAAAGATTACAGAACATCTATATAGTCAAATGCATAATGTAATGTATTCCATCAGCACAACACACACATACTGCCACATGCATGCATGTAGAAGGACAAACAGACCGCCACATGCATGCATGTGGAGGGATGAAATGCAAATATATGGAGAGAGCGAACAGGGCGGGAGGTGGTAAAATAGGGATTAAAATAGAACAAAGGTGTGATCTAGTGTTAGAGAGGGAGAGAGAGAGAGAGAGAGAGAGAGAGAGAGAGAGAGAGAGAGAGAGAGAGAGAGAGAGAGAGAGAGAGAGAGAGAGAGAGAGAGAGAGAGAGAGAGAGAGAGAGAGAGAGAGAGAGAGAGAGAGAGAGAGAGACACAGAGAGGGGAGAGAGAGAGATAGAGACACAGAGAGATGGATGGAGGAGGGAGAGAAGAAGAGAGAAGAGCACTAAAGTGAGCCAAAAAACAAAATATGCAAAGGAAAACTGCAGGAGCTGCATGCATTATCCTAATGAGGGAAGTTTCATTGATCTGGCTGCTGC
>OLKM01000641.1:240446-253433 GCA_900291075.1 Melanogrammus aeglefinus | reverse complement strand
AGGTGCGATTCCATCAAGTGGTCGGAAAACTACGCACATTCCAGGGCTTGTCGTATCCTTTTGATAACATTCTCTCTTAGGTCCTTGATATACAGTGGAATTGCGTTGCTTTCCATCGAAAATAGATGTAATGTTTTTTTCTTCAATGAGAGCAAGGAAAAGTTTAACCTCTTCAGCGGTCCACACGTATCTAATTCTCACATTGGCCATCTGTTCCATGGACGTATTTAAAGGATACATTGTGTGACATATTTATAAAATCGAAATTCGTCGTTAGCTTTTATACCACAGATACTCCAGGGTCTATAGCATATAACCTCGTTGTTTAATCCTTTTTCACAATTTACCAGCTCTTGTTTTGAAGACGATTCACGCGCCATTCAGTTTCAATGGGAATGGCGACGGTCTACACTTTCAACATAAAGTGTACATATTTATAATTTGAAATTCGCCCCAGCCTTTATACAAAGGATAGTATAGGGTCTATACTATCCAACCAGGTTTTCTGGTTACAGTTTAATCCACTTTCCACAATTTTCCATTTCTCGTTTTGAAGGCTGAACAGACAATTTGACTGGAATTACTTAGTAGGTGTCCATATATCAAGGACTAATGGACACGGTATAATTAAAGGATAAACAAACATAGACATCCTATATCATATATGTATAGATATGATATAGGATGTCTACGTATACAAACACTTAAAAATATATACAGTATATAGACTCTACAAGTTGATGTCGGCAGGGTTGCTATGGCTGGTCGTTTTGCGGAAATCGGAAAGGCGTCGTCATTCCGCTACGTCACAGCTGTTTCGAAAAGTGTGTTTCCATGTCCTATTTTGCGCATTTACTCTCTTTCGCATAAGTCAAAAAACCACCTCAAGTGAGCGGAAAAACATTTTTGCGAATTAGAGGATTTTTATGCGAATTTTAGTGGTTCCATCAACGTTTACTGATTCGATGCTTCAAAATTCCCATAAAAGCAGGGGGATTGAAACCCAGCTTGTTTGAAACATAGCCCCATTCAGCACCGAATAAATAAGAATAATTATTAATACAGTTCCAATTATAATCTTCCTGGAACGAGAGAGAAGAACCATTTGGAAATGTGAACAACCATGTGGAAGATTGTATTTGAGCAGATGAAATAAAAATTTGCGCCATTTATCAATATTTACGTTCCATTTTTATTATTACCTTGAGAGTCACAGAATATTTAATAATTTAAGTACTCTGTAAAGTGAGTACAAAATAAACAAGGTGACTATTCTATTTAATCACAAATTGTGCGTTAATTCAAATAATAATTAGTCTGTGTTGTGGGTTTTATCGATGTTTTTTAAATTAAATTATGAATTGCTTCTCAAATACTGTAACATATATCATTTCAACATTTTGCTTTCCCTCAACAATTATTTTTAACTTTTTTCATAATTTGAGCATTGCAATACTACAGAAGGGCCAGCATTCAGAATAATCACAATAATTCTTCTCCATATGAAAATGAAGCAGTGATATGGCAATAACAAAACGTGATTGACATCCCACTGCCAAGCACAAGCTCATTGACAAAATATTTTAAAATGAATAAGTGAGCATTTTGGGTTGCTAGTTTGTAGTATTTAGGACCATTGCTATAAAAGGCCAGGCCTTAGACAGTAAAATATCTTTTGCATTGGTTGGGATTTTGTTTTGCAGATTTTTTCCATGCAGTAGTAAAATAAAAAAAATAAATTAAACTGAATGAAGCCAGTCACACACTTATTTTTTGTGAAATTGTATTTTGCAAGTGTAATTTTTTTATTCTCCTTTCACCGCCGATTTTCTCTGGCAATAAAATAATGTCATACAATCAAATCGACTCAATCAAACAACCGACTACAGCGCCATGAATAAAAAGTATGAATAACAAGTGAGAATAACAATATGTCAAGAACTAATAAAAACATTTTTGCAGAAAATGACCTTCAATTGATCTACTCGAAAACGACTAGCTTAGCATCTTCAGTCCTTTTTCAAATGGCCCCACCTTCATCCGAAAGTACAGCTGAACTGAGTCTCAACATGCTAAAATTCAGGCTCCTGGGACAGACAGAGAAGCGCTCCACACAGATTCATTCAAAATTGGAATGGACCCAAAGACTTGCTTTGTATTTTTATAGCCCATCTTGTCCTCATCACTGGCTGATCGGTTCCTGTCTTCCTTTGTCCGGGTCTTTGTCCTGCCGTAGCAGGAATCGCTTCTGAATTTACATGCTGTTGTCACACTTACACCACCAAAAGGTATGTGCGTTGTTTGTGACACTCAAGGCCCTGAATAATTGAAATAATAATTTGGGGGGTGACGCAAAGGCTATTCATATCATGAGACGATCACTGCTGGACAACATGGGGCTGAACCTCGTGTCCAAACACTTCCTGAATTAAATCAGCTGGTCTGTCCCCGACATTGTATTTGTATATATATGGCTTCATTCAGTTACTCTTTTTGTTTTTATTTTACTCTTGTATGAACAATTCTGCAAAAACAATATCACTCCTTCGAGGAATTCTACAGTCTAGGCATGGCACTGTGCAGCTGTATTTTGTATACGTATCAGTATATTGTCTGTCGTTCAATCATTGACCTTCCGATGAATAGAATGAAGAATGAAGCCTTGCTCAAGAGTGGCTGGGACTCTCAACAAAATGAAAAGAGGTTGAAATAATCCAGGGCTCCGCAATGAGGTCCAGACAGAGCAGACCACCACTCCAGGGGACAGAAACACAATTCTCTTTAGACTATTCAGAGATTATACTAGTCTTTGACGAAGAAAACAGGTCAAAAGTATTTTAGCGTCAGCAAACTGTTTTATACAAAGCAGCTACATTACATGCTTCAAGGTCATGCTGCACTTGAAGTACCTTAGCAATTTTGTTGACTGTTGGAAGTGGTCATAGGGCATGGCAGGAGCAAGGGAATAGTGCTGCTCAGTTGAGCTGTTTTTAGCCCTTCAATGTCACTGCTGGTGACATGAAATAAGTGGAGGTCATCAAGCAAGCATTTCCATTTGTATAAAGGGAGGCATGCTCTGTATTATTGTATAGCTTCTGGTCAGCTCTTACTAATAAAAGTGGGATTTATTCCAACTTCCTTGGCACAGATAGTTTCTTGCAGAGCTCTATGCATCCTGCCAGGATGCCCCAGGGTCTGCATGGCGGTCCATGGGCATGGCCGAGGTTAACAGGGCTGCTAACGCTCCTGGAGCTAAGGATAGGTCTTTAGTAAAACCCAGACAATAGATGGCTGTCTATTCTGGTTTTCTCCATACCTTCCTCGCCTTCATAATCAGCTAAGGAAGGCTATATGCCCCAGTGACCCCTCAAGCAGAAACAGGAAGATAAACAGGACGGATGGATTGATTGCAATATCACAAATAGCGATGAGAAAGTTTGAAAACAATGTGTTATTAGAAAGAAGGGTTGCGAGGTCATTGGCTGACCCTCTGTTTGGTTCGGTAGCCATCTTTTCTTTTTTGCAGGGGATTCTATTTAGCAGTAACAAGCTTGAACAGGCCCCATGCAGCAACAGTTGGATGAGCTGGTAGTCTTGCTGAGAAATAACCTATCCGTCTAAAGGCTCTAATTGCTGATTATTATGTGGCACATAGGGGGGCCACAGCAGTGACTTTTGAAGTGTGTTTATGTCTACCTCCCTTTGTATTCATAATGTGTGTTTGTGTCTTTGTGTGTGTGTAAGTGTGTGTTTGTGCGTGGGTGTGTGAGTGTGTGGACACAAATCCATGTGTGTGCGGTGCACTTGTTGTTGCTCATTAAACAGCTTCATCATAAAGTGTGCATATACACACATGCTTGTTTTCACGAGTGTTGGATGCACATTGTCTACGTGCCTCGGTGTCCTACTGTGAATAAAATCTGCTTCTGGACATATGGGAGCTTGCATATTAATTTCAGTATGTATGGGTATGAGTGTGTTTTGTAGCATACCTGCTGTATAGGAGCCTTTTTAAAGAGAGAAATTGCTGGTATAAATCAAGCACTTTAATTGGTCAGAAGCAATAAAATCTGCAGGAGGTCCCGCCTTGAGCTGCTGTTAATTGGCTGCCCGCCGAGCAGTGCGACGCACGTTGGCCAGAGCTGTGAGTCACTCAGACACTGACGTCAAGAATGTAAGGCCAACAGGTGTGATCTGTTGGGGTTTGTGGTGGTGCAAAATACCCCTGACTGGATGTGCTGGGACTGTGTGTGTGTGTGTGTGTGTGTGTGTGTGTGTGTGTGTGTGTGTGTGTGTGTGTGTGTGTGTGTGTGGTGTGTGTGTGTGTGTGTGTGTGTGTGTGTGTGTGTGTGTGTGTGTGTAAAAACAATATATTTTATTTATATGACAACAGAGCCTGTGCTCCTCTGTAAAATTGCAATTCAAGTTATTAATGTTGACTGTACAATATTATCAGATGTTATTTTAAATTGATTGATGTTAACTTAACCCTAACTAACCCTATAATATGATTTTAATATATATATATATATATATATATATATATATATATATATATATATATATATATATATATATATAATATATATATATTTACGTATACACACACATATACATATATATATTAGGGAAGTACGATTTTCCAAACATATCTATATGATTAATGGTCGATAGTTTCCAGCATTTGAGTCCCGCTCTGGTCTGTGTTGTAACAGTAACAGTAACAGTAGTAACAGTGTGTCTGTGTGTGTGTGTGTGTGTGTGTGTGCGTGTGTGCGTGCGTGCGTGCGTGCGTGTGTGTGTGTGTGTGTGTGTGTGTATGTGTGTGTGTGTGTGTGTGTGTGTGTGTGTGTGTGTGTGTGTGTGTGTGTGTGTGTGTGTGTGTGTGTGCGTGTGTGTGTTACCTGCCGGAGCTGCACTGGTCACAGTTTGTGCTGGCGGGCGGTCATCATTACAATCATGGACTACGTGGGTACCTCCACTTACCAGCCCAGCCACTACACGCTGGCCAGCTGACATATTGAGACTCTAATCAACAATCCATGACTGCGCAGCGCGGCATATTACATATGTAATATGTAATATGTTCATATACATATACTGTATGTACCAACCATCTGAAAATAAGATCCACATTATCACCCAAGGGTCTGGCCTTACTAATCCCTGCCTTCCCTTTCATGGTGTTTATAGTACTGTAGCTTCCCTTCCCACAGGCTGTCCCATGTAAGGCAGATTCTCATGCCCTCCACTGGAATAGGATAGATTTAAACAATCCACTAAACAAACTGCGCGGCTAGCCCGACAAGTGGATCAGTCTATCAGGGCCGAACTTCAGTCTATTGCTCACTACAGCCTGAGATCCAACAGCAACAAAGCCAAGAGACAAAGGTTTTATTGTGCTTTTTATGAAACGTCATCTTTGCTCCTTTGTCCATTTATTTGAAATGTTCAATTTATTTTAAATGATCTTATATTTGTATTTCCTGCATTTTTTTTATAGGCTAGCCATTCACAAAGTTGTGCCTCTGTGTTCAAGCCCATTTTGTTTCCATTAATTTGTCTTAGTTCTCATTTAGTTTTATTCTTTGCCGCTTTTCTGGTGTATTTTGTAACTGTTTTATTTAAAAAGTAGCTTTTTCAATAATTCTTAACTTAAATTATATATTTTGTGTTCATAAGATGTTATAATAATAAAACAATGTTTTGTAATAATGTGTTTATGTTTACTTGAGTACCATTAATAAACGAACGTTTCAGTGTAATTATGTTTGAAAATCATAATACTATACACCCTAAAATAAACAATAAATGTAATGTATGTATTTCCGTTATTATATTTAAAAATAATAATATTATTGGCAATTATTAGTAACATTCATTCATATGTAATAATAAATAATATTTACATTTAGAAATCATTGTATTCCCAGACATGAAATAGTAATTTCAATGACTCCTGCAGGCTTTTTAAAATGTGTGTGTTTAGATCAATGCCATGTCAATTAGCTTTGGAAATGATTGAATCATGTGGCTGTTTGCAAAGGCCCGTCATTACTGCTCGGCCAATGCATCAGGCGACGATGTCTGCCCATCTAGGTAAGTCGCTCTATCCTTAATCTAACTGAACCTGTGTATTTATATAGCCTTTTGACCTGTGTGTGTGTTTCTGTGTGTGTGTGTGTGTGTGTGTGTGTGTGTGTGTGTGTGTGTGTGTGTGTGTGTGTGTGTGTGTGTGTGTGTGTGTGTGTGTGTGTGTGTGTGTGTGTGTGTGTGTGTGTGTGTGTGTGTGTGTGTGTGTGTGTGTGTGTGTGTGTGTGTGTGTGTGTGTGTGTGTGTGTGTGTGTGTTTGTGTGTGTGTGTAAGCTATGATGATGTGTTGGACGATAACTAGATCAATTGCATTGATCTGGTATGAAATAGCAAAGAAAGATTGTTGGTTTGTATGTGTGTGTGTGTGTGTGTGTGTGTGTGTGTGTGTGTGTGTTTGTGTGTGTGTGTGCGTGTGTGTGTGTGTGTGTGTGTGTTTATGCCTACCTGCATGCTTGCGTGCGTGCATGCGTGTGTGTGAGTGTGTGTCTGATGAGTGTTCGTGTGTGTGTGTGTGTGTGTGTGTGTGTGTGTGTGTGTGTGTGTGTGTGTGTGTGTGTGTGTGTGTGTGTGTGTGCACACGCGCACACGCGCACAGGCTACATTTTGTGTGTCTCTACATATTTCATTGATCCCCACATATTTGCTATATTAAAAAATATGAAAATAGTTAAGCCTAAAAATGAAGGTTGTTGTCTCTCCCATGTTGACCAAATGAACAGTATGTATTTGTTAGCTATTTGAGCTACTAAATAGCTGGCTGTATCCTGAATGGAAAGCTTTTATGCACTTCTAAGAACAATCACACAGACTTTGTTACCTTTTATCAGGATTCAGACTAGAAGCCTTCTTCTTCATAGGCCTTGGTTTCAATAACATGCTTAAGATAGCATGGCACACACACACTCAGACAAACCCACACTCACACACATGCACGCACACGCACACACACATACACACACACACACACACACACACACACACACACAACACACACACACACACACACACACACACACACACACACACACACACACACACACACACACACACACACACACACACACACACACACACACACACACACACACATATACATACACATACAGCTGACACCTTTGAAATGAAAGGGTGAGTTTAAAACTCAACAACACAATAGTTGTCAAGGTGAGACATTGTTAAAGTCCCATGTGGTCCCCAAAAACCGGAGACCTCCTAGAGATATTCAGAGCCAATGAGAATTCCTATAGGTTCACAGCAAGCCAATGAAAAGCCTGATAGTGAGGCGGGAACCCGTTGTCATGGAGCGCTTGGCTGTCCATGCACAGGGGAGTGAATCCAAGCCATCAAATAAAACACTGAAAATGGACAGCATGGTAAGGAAATAATCTGGCATTATGCCTTAATCAGTTTTTTATGTCTTGACCACTATTAAGTAAAACAACTGAAAAAATAGAATTTAGTCTAAAGGGAAATGTGGGCCTGGGACTGTAGAACATAATAGCTATTATTCTCTTTCTTTGCAGTTCAGAGTTTGTAGGATACTGTTCATATTTTCTGAGTCCTAATTATGTTCCATTACAGTCATGTGACTTTAGATGAAGGGCTATTAGTATTATTTAACCTGTGCTCCCAGTGCCATGCATCTCACTGTGGTGGAAAATAATCCAGATGACTACAAAGAACATACTGAACCCGGAAACCTGGTCCACAAACATATTGGAGGGGGAATGACTGTATGTTTGTGTATGTGTATGTGTATGTGTGTGTGTGTGTGTGTATGTATGTGTGTGGTGTGTATTTATGTATTTATATTTAAATGCCATGCTAATGCTACATGTTATTTTATTGTTTGTCTGCTACATAAAGTACCCATCTATCTCTATCTCTCTATCTATCCATCACCCTATCATATATCCAAGGTATGTGTGTGTGTGTGTGTGTGTGTGTGTGTGTGTGTGTGTGTGTGTGTGTGTGTGTGTGTGTGTGTGTGTGTGTGTGTGTGTGTGTGTGTGTGTGTGTGTGTGTGTGTGTGTGTGTGTGTGTGTGTGTGTGTTGAGGATAAAGCTGGTAACTTCAGAGCCCTAGCTATTCAGAGTAGCTTAAGGGGCCACTTTCTAATCTTCACTATGACTAACCCCTGGCCTGGCGCCAAAGGTCCCTCCTCTCCGCTAACCATCGTCTGCCGACCCCCTGGCGCTTGTGTTGCATTGGCTAAATCGCTGTCCTCCACTCTTATCAAGCCTCCGTTATCCCAATTACACACTTCAGCATTCACCTACACACACTGGCCCCTGCCCCTCGCCTTCCAGCGGCAGCACTGACTCAGTGTGCAGCAGAGATTCAGCACATGATAATGCGCATATTATCCGACCAAAAGCATTCACACAAATAGTATTGTTCAATTGTTTCATTAAATATACACGCCATTGAAATTGCTCGCCATGCTGCAATAGAGCTCTGGCATTAGCTCATCAGGCCTTGTGTATTGGCCCTCGTTAACTATTTTTTTCTCTTTACTAACGAGTTACTAATGAGAGAAGTAAACACATGTCTGACTTTTGACCTTGGTAGGAAATCTCACTTTCTTTGGCTTCCAGTGCATTTTGACCAATCATGTTGTGGGGAGACATACACACACACACACACACACACCTACACACACACACACACACACACACACACACACACACACACACACACACACACACACACACACACACACACACACACACACACACACACACACACACACACACCACACAACAAACCACACCACTCTCACACACACACACACATCACACAACAAACCACGCCACAAACACGCACAAACATATATACCACACCAAACCAAACACACCCACACACACCAACACACCACACAACAAACCACTTCACACACACACACCCCACCCCCCCACACACACACACACACATACACACACACACACACACACACACACACACACACACACACACACACACACACACACACACACACACACACACACACACACACACACACACACACACACACACACACACACACACACACCTACCACACACACACACACACACACACACACACACACACAACACACACACACACACACACACACACACACACACACACACACACGCACACACACAAAAGAAGGGTCCCTACTGAAAACAAATCTGAGCAGCAAATCAGTCACACAAAATCTCAGCAGGCAATGTGTGGAAGTTACATGGATTGAGAACATTGAATCTTCATTCTATGTGGGTAGCTTATGCTCTTATATCTGGCAGGCTTTCAACCTAAGCAAGCCTCTTGTACGCTCAGGGGCTTTGCTGGAAATGCATGACCTAACATGCAACAGAGAAGTAAGAAGTAGTTATTAGGAACTATTTGTGGTGAGGGGAAAATCACACAAATATCTTGATCGAATAATTAAAGAAATCCTTCTTACTTTTATTTGTGAAAAAAGTATTCGGAAGAATAAGGAAGGAATTATGAAAAAACATTTATGGTGAGGGAATTTTATTGGAATATCCCAATGGCAGTTTCATGGTCTATCAGCCATGCAAACTTTCAGTCAAATCCTCATTCTGCTCCATTAATCATATTCCCCATTACTACTGCCGAGCTGAAAATATTTCTGAAACTATAGATAGTTTCACGCAATTTAGCCATGCTTCCAATGAGCTGAGAATCGTGTTGACCATCACGGTCTTTCAGCCAGACCCATCTCCGTCCTGTTTCTGGCGCTTGCAGCAATTGGTATCAAATAGCTCACACACGCTGTTTGTCTCCTATAGTTTCTGGCCATTGTAGCATAATGAAAAATATAACAATATAACAATATAAATCGGGTAAGTTAGTACATATGGGGCAAGTCAAATATGTATTTGTTGTTATGTGATACAATCTAGTTTTCTATCAAGATAAGCCCATTGTACATCCTTAATAAATTAAATAAGGCCAATTCAAGACGTGCAGGCATGACATTTGCAATCATTTAGTACTTGATAAGCAAATCAAATGGCCAGCAAATTCAACCTGTTAGGTTTGTGGAGATTTAGGGTGAATTCCGATTCTATGTTTCACAAAAAGCTCCACCTAAACCCTACCCCTACCCCTCTACCCTACCCCTTAACCCTACCCCTCAACCCTACCCCTACGAAATGGAACGACAACCCTTCAAGACCCAACAGTAAGTCATTAGTAGTCGTCAGTGTTGGGCAAGTTACTTCAAAAGAGTAATGCATTATTTATTATTTGTTACTGTCATTTCAAAGTAATTTGTTAAATTACAATATTACTGGCTTTGAATTGTAAGGCATTACACTACTTTTACATTACTGTTGCATTACTTTCATCCAAAAAACAGGAAATATGGATTTAGTGTTCTCAATAGATCTTGTGTTCAATGCAGCTCATTACACAGCAAGAGGTGATGTGGTATGGCATAATGACTGAGCTTGGCTTAAGGCTAACAAAAGTACAATATCTTGGTTGCAGTTATGGCTAAAGGTGCAATACATTTTATAATAGAAATACTGTACCTTTAGATATTCATATTGAAATTACAGTAGATTGTAAAACAAACAAGCATTGAGCCCCCTTTCTTATTAGGATGAAATAGAATGGCTGACACCGAATTATGATTATTGGTCCTGTCTCTGGAATTTGGCTCATTTCGAATCACCCCTACCTGCTTCACAATGGCTGGCTATGGGTGTTCACTAAACTGTCCTTAAAACAACGCTAAACATTCGTTTTCAGAGATGTGCAACTCACCGAGTCGTTAGTAGTGTTCGCTGATGTTCCAAATCAAGTATCGTAGCGAAATACAGTTTCTATCGTGTTTAGTTGGCATTTTATAAATCCATTGATTTCGGCTGGAAGACTCATCGCTCCTTGACCAGAAACGGAATGGCGGGCTGGTTGCAGTCTTTTCACTCTGTTGAGTGAAAAGACTACTCTGTTGAGTGAAAAGACCTCCTGCTTGATTTATAGCCCTACTGTTGATACGAATAACCGAGCAAAAAGACTACAACCAGCCCCCCTGGACTTTGATGCCGTGATCTTCTCCTCTAGCAGTAAGAGGAAGGAACATTTGCTTTTATTTTTATTTTTTAAGTTAATTTCGGGTTTAAAATGCATTGTTACGCATGTTACTGAGATTTGTTCTGAGTAAAATAATGAGTGATGCTGAGGAATGCATTACTGTTTTAACGCGTTACTCCCAACACTGGTAGTTCGTTGACAGGGTTTTGATCTTTATTTTAATTTGATTTTCTTTGATATTTTGATACAACAATCGATCTCTGGAATTTTACTGTATAGTTTGAATATCTTAGGAATGCAACCTTACCAACATGGAAACGCACGGTATGATTAGCTAAGAATATTGTTCATGCTCACAATCTGTTAGAAACTGCAATATTGCACTTTATTTTGGAACCAAACATCATTAGGCAAAATAAAAAAAAAAGACATATTTAGTGTCCTGCCTTTTTCAAAAAAGGAAGGAGGAGGCCCTTTTTTTTTTCTTTTTTTTCCCCCCAAAGATGTTTTCCATGCTATTTCCCCAAGAGTGTTGCCTGCTTTTGTCGTTCCTTCTGGCCTTAACTATTGTACATCTCAAATGTTGACAAAAAAAAAAAAAAAACGGCTTGCCACGCCTCAGCGCTATCATTCCGTAGCACTTCTATTTTTGACGCAAGCCATTGCTGAACTGCGTCAATTTCAACAGAGCAGATTGAGCTGGGCAGGAAGTGAAAAAGTTAAATAGAGCATCCGGTCAATTTTCAAAATAAAACACAATACTCAGCTCATGTATCACATCATCATTATTACGTCATGACCGGTGGCACCAGGTCAGTAGTCAATCAGTCATAGGGTCTCAGAGGGTCGGCAACATGGACGACGAGAGACTCATTATCGAAGTTCAGCAACATGAAGTCATTTATGTCCCAAATCATCCTTTTTATTTCTTTTAAGGACAATGGCCGGAAGGAAAAAGCGTGGCATTTAATTGCAGTAGTTTTGGGAGTGGGAGGTGAGTACATTAGGTTTAGGATTATCGCGTGATCTCACAATCTCACGTGAATACGGCTGGCTCGCAAGGCAGCGCTCCGCTGCCGTAACGCGCCCGGTGGAAATGCACGCAGGGCAGAAGTCGCAGCCGTTCCACGGCCCAGCCGTGCCGCAGCCATAACGCGTCCAGTGGAATCCCGGCGTTAGTCACACTATAATCGAATCGAGTTACTCATAGTCGAATTAAGACAACTAGGTTATTTGACTGCTAGTTGAATTAAGCATGCATGTATGGGTCGTTTCGCATGGAATCGGATTTTGCGTTCTGCGCATGCTCGATATTTTTCCCGGGCCCGTGATCCGGAAGTAGAAGGAGACAATAGTCATGTGCCGTGTTCCAATACCTGTACTGGCCGTACTTACTAGCCACAATTTGAGTAAACAGTACGTTCCAATTCAGATCCGGCGAAAAGAAGTATACTTCAAGGACCCGGATGCCGTACTCAAAACGGGCTAATCGTGAAGTGTGGATCGAAGGACACTCCCCGTACTCAACGGCAGCCATCTTAGCTACGTAGCGGAAGAGGCGGAGCCAGGCTGAGCGCTCAACTCGAAAAAATAGTAGACTAAACTTGATCATTGATATCATAATATCATGACTACGACTTTAATAACTTTAATCACAAAAGTAAACCCCCACTATAACTTAAATGACAGGTCTAAGGCCGCGTTCAGAATGCCAGCCAAAATCCGATTTTTAGCCCATCCAGATTGGAACCGGATGACTCTTTTGAAGTCTGAACAGTCCAAGGTCACATGAATCTGATTTTTGCGAAAACGGATCGGAAACCACCTCCAGCGAGGTGGTTTCA
>OLKM01000641.1:180589-235210 GCA_900291075.1 Melanogrammus aeglefinus | reverse complement strand
CCTACGAAATGGGACGCACACCCTTCAAGACCCAACAGTAAGTCATTAGTAGTCGTCATTGGGGCAAGTTACTTCAAAAAGAAAGTAATGCAATTATTTTATTTGTTATGTGTCATTTCAAAGTAATTTGTTTAAATTACAATATTGACTGGCTTTGAATTGTAAGGCCATTACACTACTTTTTACATTACTGTTGCATTACTTTCATCAAAAAACAGGAAATATGGATTTAGTGTTCTCATAGATCTTGTGTTCAATGCAAGCTCATTACAACAGCAAAGAAGGTGATGTGGTATGGGCATAATGACTGAGTTGGCTTTAAGGCTAAAAAAGTACAATATCTTGTTGCAGTTATGGCTAAGGTGCATACATTTTAAATAATAGAAATACTGTAACTTTTAGATATTCATTTGAAATTAGAGTAGATTTGTAAAACAAACAAGCATTGCCCCCTCTCGGTTAGGGCATGAAATAGAATGGCTGAACACGGCGAATTTATGAATTATTGGTCCTGTCTCTGGAATTTGGCTCATTCGAATCAACCCTATCTGCTTCACAATGGCTGGCTAAATGGTATTCACGAAACTGTCCTTAAACACAACGCTAACATTTCGTTTTTCAGAAATGTGCAACTCACCTGAGTCGTTAGTAGTGTTCACTTGATTTTCCAAAATTCAAGTAATCGTAGCGAAATACAGTTTCTATCGTGTTTAGTTGGCATTTTGTAAATCCATTGATTTCGGTTGGAAGACTCATCGCTCCTTGACCAGAAACGGAATGGCGGGCTGGTTGTAGTCTTTTCACTCTGTTCTAGCACTACTGTTGATACGAATAACCGAGCAAAAAGACTACAACCAGCCCCCCTGGACTTTGCTGCTGCCGTGATCTTCTCCTCTAGCAGTAAGAGGAAGGAACATTTGCGCAGATTTTTTAAGTTAATTTCGGGTTTAAAATGCATTGTAACGCGTGTTACTGAGATTTGTTCTGAGTAAAATAATGAGTGATGCTGAGTAATGCATTACTGTTGTAACGCGTTACTCCCAACACTGGTAGTCGTTGACAGGGTTTTGATCTTTATTTTAATTTGATTTTCTTTGATATTTTGATACAATAATCGATCTCTGGAATTTTACTGTATAGTTTTAATATCTTAGGAATGCAACCTTACCAACATGGAAACGCACGGTATGATTAGCTAAGAATAATATTCATGCTCAAAAAAGTTAGAAACTGCAATATTGCACTTTATTTTGGAACCACCCAGGGGTGGAAAGTAGCTAGTTACATTTACTCACGTTCCTGTAATTGAGTAGTTTTGTGTGACTTGTAATTTTTTTAATTGTTAAGTGGTTTAAAAAATCTATTATTTTTACTTTTTACTTTGAAGTATGTTTATTTTGAAGTATTTGTAATTCCGCTACATTTTATATCACCCGGCGTTTCTGAGTAAAAATATAAAAAGGAAGAATTATAAAGAAAATTAACAACTCGCGGACAAGCATTTTATATTTACAGAAAACATACTGCAATTGGAAGGGAGGAGAGGAGAACAAACTTGCGCCAAAATCAAATGACAACGACGACGATCATGGAAACAGAACGACCGCCAGAGACGATATAAGAAAATAGTACAGCTGATGGTGAAACCGGGAGTGAACCCCTGGCCTTACATAAGGGGACCACTTCGGTTACAAGAGCCAAAAAGGAAAAAGCATCATTATGCATGGTAGTGTTTGCCGAAGAATGAAATATCATCATATAAAAATGCATGGCACTGCTAACGTTGGTTGCCAAGTGCACTAGGCAAGCTAGGTAAGGGTTAAATATAATGCGACACGAGGGTTGCAGTTTTATCAGGAATCCACGGCGGATTCTCGCATCCACGTCGTCTCCACGACGTCCATTAAAACAGTTATATAACCTTCTTTAAATAAACAGGGGTCTTGTCACCTTTTAATATGAGGATAAACATTGACGGTTTAACCAGAGGACATTTAGTTTACCCACTTGATTTTACTATACTCGCTATTTACAGCTCTTTGTGTTACGAGCGCATCCTGTGGTGGCTGTTTTCATGGCAGGGAATATTTTAGGTTTTTATATAATCACATATCACCACTGTTAGAGAATGATGTCCCCATTCAAATGGCAAACCTTTTTGTTGAATGTAAATAGGGATATGAATCCATAGTTAGATCAAATTAACAAACTGTGTGAAATGTTAAAAGTCTAGTAACGGTAACACTTGAAATGGGGTTGTATGAGTAATGCTTTCCCTATGCAGAGTCAATGTATTAACCATATTGGTTAATAACATATGGCGCTCAGTACTGTCAATTTATATACATGTAAGACTAAATGTGATGTTGAATTTAAGCTAATAATTTAGTATTTAAATGTGCTGTGTTAATGGAACACAATGGTTGATTTACATGATTAAAACATTGTTTTACAGGGAAAACATCCATCAAAGCTGAAGGGGGGATGAGAATGTAGTGCATTAAGCTATACCTGTTTGCAAAGGTTAATGGACTGTTTAGCCCTGAATTTTCATTTGCAATTTGCAAGGTTGTTGGCTACAGAGAAATAACTCTCCAGACACAAATAATTTGTCTTCTTGTTTAGTACGTCCCATGTTGCTGAAACGGGAGCTTAAGGCTTAGCCACTTATTCTCTGTGAAAATGTATCCATTACGACCAACGTTTCTGTATCGATGGTGTGGTCCCTTCTGATGTGATGGGAAATCTTTGCTCCAAATTGTTTTTTAAAAACTTATCTAAAGTATAATGACACAGTATGCATCCATTCATATGTGGTGACATGATTTGTTTAATTTACACTTTAATTTGTAAAGGTGTTGCATTAATTAAATAAAACTAGTTTGAGATTGATATCCCCTTGTCTATAATGCCCTACACAGAAGAGTCCCCTCCCACTTTTTAAAAGTAACTAGTAACTTGTACTTTAAGTTCATTTTAAATCAGCTACTTTTTACTTTTACTAGACCAGTACTTTTACTTTTACTTGAGTAAAATTTCATCCAAGTAATCATACTTTTACTTGAGTAGAATATTTTTGTACTCTTTCCACCTCTGGAACCATCATTAGGCAAAATAAAAAAAAAACATGTTTAGCGTCCTGCCTTTTTTCCCCCAAAGATGTTTTTCATGCTATTTCCCAAGAGTGTTGCCTGCTTTCGTCGTTACTTCTGGCCTTAACTATTGTACATCTCAAATGGTTGACAAAAATAAACCAAATACCACATACTTTAGATATTAATTCATTTATCAGTTTCTGTATTTGACTTTTTTTTTAGCAATAAAAAAAAAAAAAGGAGGCGGCGTCCAAAATGGAAGCGGGCGGGGACGCTAAACAGTAATATTTTTTTATTTTGCCTTATACAAGATCCACATAATATGTAAAACCAGAATAAACATTAAACTTGAGGTAGTATGCCATCCATGTAAAACATAAATATCATGCAAACAAGAACCAGTGATATAATGGAACTAATATTGCACATCAACCATCACATTATATCAATAACTCGGTCGGTTTTAAACCATCAGTGGATGTTTAATATTTTTATCTTCCTTGGGTTTGGGGGGCTTTGGGTTACCAATGCAGAAGAGGTGCTTGAGGTGGAGCGATGGGCTCTGTGATGGCAGCGGCCTCGATGATCTCCTAAAAGAAAACATAAAAAATTACAAATAAGAAGGAATTATATGGCAGAACTGGGTTATATGGCCACATGTTATGTAAAATATATAATAATTCAGTGTGTTTACATGACACTCAAGAAAATCGAATTATTGGGTTAGTCCAACTAGGATTGGATTATTAAGATGCCCGATTCCACCGGGCGCGTAATGGCTTTGTTACGGCTGCGGCACGTATTGGCCGTGGTTACCACAGCAGATAGCTTCCACTCTAATCAATGAGAACACATTCCACCGGGCGTTGCTGCGGAACGTTTGCTGGTCAGCGTGGCTCATCAGTAGGAAGCGGCGTTGCCACGACCTCAATGACGCTATACATTCCGTCCGGTAGCACTTCTATTATAGTTGACGCGAAGCCCGTATTGCTGGTGTGTCGTCATTAGTCGTGCGTAATTTCAGAGCAGATTGAGCTGGGCATGGAAGTTGAAAAAAGTATAACCCATAGAGCATTCCCGGTCATTTTCACAAATAATGACACTGAGATACTCATGCTCATGTATCTATCACATCATCATTATTATGTCATGACGGTTGGCAACCAGGTCAGTATTCAATCAGTCATGATTCTGATGTGGTGCTCAGTTAGGGGTCGGCAACATGGTAATGAACCGAGTTGTTATCTGATGACTACGTGGCGGAACCGTTCTCAGCAGAGTACTCAGCTGATCGAGCTTGCCACGCCTCAGCGTATCATCCGTATCATTTTATTTTGTCGCACCAACATCCATGCGAACTGCGTCTTTATTTCACTACATTTATGAGCTGTGAGCAGGCAGTGACAAAGGAACCATAAGGCTGTCGAAGATTTCAATTAATTAGCAGTAGTTAGCTATGTATTGGGAGGTGAGTACATTAGGTTTATGGACAGGTATCGCGTGATCTCCAATCATCGCAGTGCTAGCGTGGTCGGCAACATGCAGACGAGCGCTGTCGAACGTGCGGAACATGCAGTCGCTTATGCTACTAAGTCACGCCTTAATCGTCTATGCCGGAACGGCCAGCCGTGGCATTGATGCACTTATGGCGCTCCTACGCTGGAGTGATACATCCGCGTCTAGGTGTTGCTTCGCGGGACTCTCACAATCTCGTTGTGAATCAGCGGCTGTGCCTGCAAGGCAAGCTCTCACGCTGGTAAGAGCCTGGTGGAAATGCCACCGGCAGACGTCGCAGGAATTCCAGGCCTAGACGTGCAAGTATGCCTAACGCGTCCAGTGACTCACGAGCGTTATTGTGGCTATAATCGCATCGAGTTACTCATAGTCGAATTTAAGACAACGTTCGATTACTCGATTGCTAGTTGAATTAAGCGTGCATGTATGGGTCGTTTCGCATGGAATCGGATTTTGCATTCTGCGCATGCTCGATATTTTTCCCGGGGCCCGTGATCCGGAAGTAGAAGGAGACAATAGTGATGTTGTTGCCGTCAACAACATGTACACACTACGCTTCTGTTATGGGAGTAGCGTATGTGTGTGAGCGAGAATGGCAGTGTGTGTGTGAGTGACTTTAGCGAGTGAGTGGACGAGCGAGGAAAGCGAGCGGTTGCGCGTGTCAGTTAGTGAATGAACGAGTCCGGTTGTGTCTGTTCAAATACTGTTAAGTTATGGCCGGTTCAGACTACACGATTCTCAGACATTCCTCCACGATTTAACATGTCACACTATGCGATCACAAAGCCAGGAAATCGGGCGTTGTCTCATCAGAAGACTGGCCACACTACAAGATGTGAGGGTGCGATGCTCTTTACTTTGTATCATTCACGTTTACAAGATATTTTAGAAATCAAAGGTTTAGAACTGACAAATGTTTTTTACATTGTTGTCATTAAGGTTCCAGTAGTTTTTATATTTGCTCAATGCAGCAACTCCTCACAGTAGTTGCGTTGCGAGTGACATGAGCGATACAAAGTACCCGCAGCAACAATGTAGCCTAGCAACAGAGCGTCAACAATGGATCCCGAGTACCTAGCACAAGGCATTATGCTGGGGGTTTAGGTTTATGATAGGTTATGCTATTAGCACGTCAACAGCTGTTGGCTCTAAACTTACCAGGTAGGTCAAGGGCGTTGGCTATTTCTCGCCAGGCTGTATCTCTTCACCCTATCGTGGAACTCCTTTGTGGATACGTCGAAAATATAGGGATGTTGCCGCCGCATTTCAACCAAAGTTGTCTCAATTATGTTGTTCCATTTTTTCTCGTTTTCTTCATTAGCATTCTTCTTCTTGCTACTGATCGCATTCATTTTTGTAGTAGTTACTGTGTACTCAGCGTAGTGCAGTGAAGTCAGTTGGTAAACACTGAGCTCCAAGGGGTTCCCTCACGCAACTGGGGGTGGGGTTCCCTCATGATGGCTACGACATACGATTCCCCAAAAAATTCTGACATGCCAAACTTTTCGTCGTGGGGCTTTCGAACGTCGCAGACGAAAACATCGCAGATCGCAAACATGTCACATTACAAGACCTCGTCTTGTCGCCGATCTGTCAAAATCGTGTATGATTCGCAAATTTGTCTGCGACGAAAGAATCAGGGCAAAATCGGGCTGAAATCGTGTAGTCTGAACCTGCCATTAGGGGAACTAAAAATAAAGTACCCAGCCTGTCAATAATCGGTGGCCGCTTCATTCCGACCTATAAGAAGACCCACTGCCGGTCAAAGTGAAGGGTGTTACCCCCGAGAGAACATCGGCCTTGGAGGGAACGTCTCTCCTGTGCTCCTCGACTACGGTCTGGGATCCGACAGCAGGAAAGGTGTTACACTTTGATTTCACCCAATGCTGAATTAAAAGTAGGCCTACATGTCTTTCTAAATGTTGGTAATCAATGAGGTTGTAAAGTAGTAACTTCGGGCACATTTGTCAAAATAAATGTTTTTTTACAATCTTTATTCATTCATTGCACCGCGGCCGAACTGACAGGGATATTCTCTGATATTATGAATCTTAAAGACAGCATCAGGTTCTCAGACTCTCAGGTACTTCAGCAACATGTAAAGACTCGTAGTGAGGGTTATCTCGGCCATGGTGGAGAAGGAATTGGGGTAAAATAACTTTGGCTTTGACTCTCTGAAGTCCATATTGAAATGCAACATAGAGGAGAAAGGGATTGTTGCCGTATGCGGACTCCCGCAGGAGCTGCTCCGCCGCAGTCGGGGGGGAGTCTGAGAGGTCGGAACAATAGAGCGTTGGAACTTTGGCTTGACTCTCTGAAGTCCATATTGAAACGCGACATAGAGGAGAAAGGGATTGTTGCCGTAGACGGGACAGCTGTCAGTTCACTTTGGGTCCATTTCTCTGACTCTCCATTGTTCCGTCCTCTCGGTCGTCTGTTGACTCCACCGGCTGGACTCCTCGATCGGAACAATGGAGCGTCGGAGAAATGACATGTACCCGAAGTGAACTGACAGCCGGCTACTGAAAACATATCTCTCGAATGCTGCGGCCGCCTGAATTTGTTGTTGCTAGTGACGTAAAGATGTCAACCGGTGGCTCTATTACCACTAGTTGAAATGGGCACAGCACCACCTATCGTACCGGGGAAAGAAATGCTTCGACATTTCTACGAAAATAAATGAAACAACACCACAGTCAGTGCGTATACATGCATGTAAACACCTTTAACCAATCTCCTTCGCACAAAAATCGCCACATGAACGGACAAGCCAAATCTGATAAGATGCGTAATATTGCAGTTGTCCAATTGTCCAAAAATGCCTATATAACATTCAAACGGCATAATGAAATTGCGATGGTCATCATCATTTATTAAATGATTATTAACATAGAAACACTTACGGTACATTTGTGGTTTTGGATCCTGCCGCATCTTTTTGCCTGCCATCTTGCCAAGGATTGTTCTTGATTTTCCATTTTCTTGCAAGGTATTGTGGGAGCAAGTCACAACTGGAGCGTTCTCAGTTTCTTTGAGTGTGCCCATCAAAAACCTCAATTTTGAGGGGATGTTGAGCCCTCCCCCTTACCCCTTACCCTACCTTAAAATGGCTTTCGGGACACGGCTCCACTGCTTGTAGGGTAGGGCTGAGATTTTGCTTGGAGCAAAGAATTGGGATTCACCCATAGAGTGTTGAAGGCGAGTGTTGAAGCCGAGTCTAGCCCTCTCCGTTATCGTATTCTTCCCCTCGTTGAATGTGATGCTGCAAATACCTAACACCAGCCACAGCCCCCCAGCCAGCTTCAGAAAGGCCCTTTTCTGCATTTTATGTGAGCAATCAACATTTCTGGGCTGGAAATTATGAAGCCAACTCTTCAGACTAGTGAGTAATATTACAGAATTGCAACTGGTAATTTATGTTTTGTAAAGTGTTTTTCTGTGAGCAGAATAAAATAGAAAATGTAAAAAGGGAACAGTTGCTCAAGTTGTAATTACCATTAACAGAGCGCTCGGTCTCTAATGGTGCTTGGAGAGCATTCTGCCTACCTGTAAACATTATATATAGATCATATTTATGCACTGTTTACGGCCTCCCTGCCTTAACATTTCCCTTTGACTAGACACACACAGCACAACTACAATGCAGCAGGTACAAAATATGCATCCATGTTTGTCCTGCTAGCATGGAGGTAAGAAGGTGGCACATTGTCCCTCAGAATGCAGAGTATCTCTTAACATCTGCCCCTCAGCCGAATCTCCAGGTCCATCTCCTGACACGATGTGGTCTTGCAACATGTTCATCGGGCCGGGGACCAATTCATTCACGACACAATCGACCATTCTTATCTTCTGTTATTTAGAATCGACTGCAACCGATTTTTTTATCACATTTATTCCCCCTTTTTCCTTGTGTGTTTACATTACTGCAGTCAGTTACTTTTTCAAATATAAAAACAACATCATCTTATGCACACCTTACTCTGGTTCCATGCCTTGATTAAGCACATTTCTCAGTGCACAGCATACTGGACCCTGGAATCAGTCCCTCTATGCACGGAAATGAGAATCGATCTTTAACCTGGAATCATTTTGATTCTAGAATCGATTCCGAATAGTTTTGCGACACAAAGAATCTGAATCGAATGGAATCGTGGGATACTGAAGGATTCACACAAAACGTGAGCGTGCATCACTACCACTATAGGGGATTTATAGATGGTGCTATAAGCGAGGGCTGGAGCCTCACACAAGCAGACTGAGACCATTGTTTTGCTGAAGCTATGACTATTATTTCACATTTGGGCTACATTGTGTA
The DNA here is from genome assembly GCA_900291075.1 of Melanogrammus aeglefinus. Taxonomy (NCBI): domain Eukaryota; kingdom Metazoa; phylum Chordata; class Actinopteri; order Gadiformes; family Gadidae; genus Melanogrammus; species Melanogrammus aeglefinus. The sequence goes on along the minus strand of OLKM01000641.1, from coordinate 226,285 downwards.
CAATTGCAAGTCCATCCACACTAAAGTCCTGCTGCCCTCAGTTAGGTAAACATTGTGAGTGGTGCTAATTCTTGTCTGTGTCCGGGGTCCTTCCACGTGCTAGGATGAAAGCATCATAGTGGGAAATAGCACATTTTGGAGATTGATTGTTAAGTGGAATTAAACGGCTCAATCCTGCCCATCACAATGTTGTTCTTCCTGTCCTTTTGCTGTGAGACAAAGCTCTTCATGCAGCCTTACTGGCAGTACAGCGCACAGGGACAAATCAACAGATTTTAATTGCTGTCTGCTTGTGAGAGAGACAATAAAAGGAAAGTAGAAAGAGTAGAATAAATCAGGAAAAGAAATGACAGCAAAGGCTTTGGTTAGAGTCAGAAATCTTTGCGTCAGCCTGAAAATGTCAAGTGGACTTTGATATCCTTCACAGTGCCACCTTATCTCCATATCATTAACTTAAATGGCAGCATACTGCCATTCCATATATATCTCAGTGTGCGTGTGTGTGTGTGTATGTCTGTGTCCGTGCGTGCGTGTGCTTGCATACGCACCTTGCGTGTGATTGGGTGTGCCGATGTGATATGTGTGTGTAGAGGAAGGGGGGATTGTGTGTGTGTGTGTGTGTGTGTGTGTGTGTGTGTTGTGTGTGTGTGTGTGTGTGTGTGTGTGTGGTGTGTGTGTGTGTGTGTGTGTGTGTGTGTGTGTGTGTGTGTGTGTGTGTGTGTGTGTGTGTGTGTGTGTGTGTGTGTGTGTGTGTGTGTGGGTGGGTCTATGTTCATCACTTCAAAGAAAGACAATTCTATTCTCATCATTTAGAGTTATCATGTCTACCACATGTTCTTGGCTTAAATTAAGTGACAAAACCTTTACAAGGAGGATCAAAGAATGCCATCATTGTCATGGTTGCCAGGGTAACAGAATACAGAATACTGTCCTTGAAAATACCGGATTACTCAATTGTATATTATTTTGTTGTGAACCGCGACAGGACCACAGACAGAGGAAATCCCACAGAGATAGCACAATGATCAGACCTGGGCCTCATCATTCAGAACATTCATTATAAAATACACACTGTGTAGTGCGGCGACGATGAACATCATGGGGAAGGTCAGGGCCAACCGTGCCCATCTCTAGTACATGTCTTTGTTTATCCAGGAATATGAAAGGAGATTTCGAATCTACGTTGCGAGGCTGACCTGGCCTGTCAAAGATAAGCCTGTGTTGAGGTGAAGGGGAAACAGTGGAACAACCCTCTTAACAACTTCCCATAAAAGGCTGTACGACTTAGGAGCACTGTGCCCCCCAACTCTATCTCTACATAACAGCAGTTTACAGTGTTATACTTTAATACCAATGGTCTGCCCTATTAATCATCATATTATGGTATGGCTTTCGTCCCTATGTGTTATTGGATATGTTATTGTAGGTGTTTGCATGGTGGAGGAAAGCTCTAATGCTAGCACGCCATCCATGACCTCTCCTCGTTCAAAGGAAAGTGATCCTTCATCTAAGCCACTGCCTCACAAAGCGTTGTGTTATACTTGTACTTGATTTAGCCCCAAATCAACGCCGCATAGGACTTATTTAAAGAGCACACAACCACTCGTGTTCTGCTCCCTGCTTTCAGACTGCTATTACATGCAAACTGATTGCACATATCTGAACACTACCTGTGCCTCTTGACAAAGTAGACGATGACTTCCTCCAAAAAGGAAACTTTGAGCAAGTATCTTTGAAGGCAACCTTGTGTAATGGTTGGCATTCGTCATGGAGAGCAGCCTCTTTTTGTGGTTTGTTAAGAATGGTCCAGAAACAGGATGTTTCAGAGAGCCAGTAGCCTGACATTGCTGAAGACCCAACGTTTATACCCTGTTTAATGTTTATATCCTTTTACTTTGCTGCCCTGCATCTACACATCCTCACTCCTCTGAGGAACCCCATTGAGCTAGAGAGACTTAATGATCCATGCAAAGTAGCAATAGGTCCAATAACACGCAAGCAAAAAAACTCTGATCTTTACATTCACAGATAAACTGGTTCACAATACTAAACTCAGTTTAGTATTGGTGTTATATTATACAATGGAGACATATACAGTGTGTGTGTGTGTGTGTGTGTGTGTGTGTGTGTGTGTGTGTGTGTGTGTGTGTGTGTGTGTGTGTGTGTGTGTGTGTGTGTGTGTGTGTGTGTGTGTGTGTGTGTGTGTGTGTGTGTGTGTGTGTGTGTGGAGGGGGTGGTTTGGTGTGGTGTGTGTGTGTGTGTGTGTATGCGTGTGTGGCGTGGTGTGGTGTGGTGTGTGTCAACAGTTGTCATCCATTCATGTCAGTCAATATAAAGTGTGTATGAAAAAAAGAAATGGGAGGCAAGAGAGTAATGCAAAAAAAGAAATAAAGAGAGACCGAGCAAGAGAGCGACAGCAAACGTGAGAGAGCGAGATAGAGATGGAGAGAGTGAAATTGAAACGAGAGGAATGAAGACTGAGAGATCGCAGATATCGATTTCCTTACTTTTAGATGGGCAGGGGAAAGGCCGACTGTGATTTGCCTGTTGGAGGGAAAAGAAAGACTATGAGAAAACCCCCACAACAGAAAGCAACCCATGGTCTAAACCCTAACACACACCAAGAAACATTTATACTACTGATGTCTGTTGAAGGGTTGGTGGTTTTAGTGACAGCTGAAATATGGATTCTGGTATTACGAAGGACAGAGGGACACAAAGTTAGGAGACACAATTATGCTTCAACACACCCACATGCACGCACACACACACGCGCACACATACACATACACACCAGAAACATATAGTTAACAATAGCAAGCAGAAGTGCGCTGCCGACCAAACTAATCAGCACTGACAACTCATGAGAGAATCCAGAAAATGCATTCATCCATAATACAGTATCCTGCCAATTCTTGGCACTTCAAATGACTCCATCTTGTATGAGCCTGTTGTGGCTCATACAATATCACAAATCTGGGTTGAGATACTGCAATACCACTCAAATCAACTCAACTAAACCAGACAGTAGATTATCAGTGTTTGAGAACCAATGCAGAAAGGCTGGGAGACAGGACACTAATGATTTGAGGCTCTTTGCATGCACTGGAATCTCTGTGAAGAGAGGAGGAAGCCTGGCTCTCTGCTGATGGCCATCAGAGGAGCACAAGGAGGAACCATGGACACCACTTTCTGCTAACAGTGGGGGGGGGGGGGGGGGATCATTTAACATGGAGAACCATCCACACCAGCCAGCTCATATTAATCTCATACTGTCGTTTTAGTGTTGGTTGTTTGTGTATCTCAGTACACAAGATCTCCTGCTTTCACCATCTTCTACCCCTCGCCATACGATCTCAAACGCTGAAGGACTTCTGTCTGCTGCCACCAGAAAGATATTTATGTCACCGTGGTGTGGTTGTATGTGTGTGTGTGTGTGTGTGTGTGTGTGTCTGTGTGTGTCTGTGTGTGAGTGTAGGTGTGCGTATGTGTCTATGTGTGTGTGTGCGTGTCTTAACAGCAGGACAGCGGTCTAAGTTGCCTCAAGACAGTGTGTGAATTGAGATAAGACTCACAAGCACACATTAGCTTTTAAAGCACGGCACTTTTGAACTTCTGTTTGTGCGCACATACACGCACACACACACACACACACACACACACACACACACACACACACACACACACACACACACACACACACACACACACACACACACACACACACACATTCATTGCATTTCACACACAATAATGTCAAATACCCATATGCAATCCAATTACCTGGAGACGGGTTAATTGTATGTGTGACTACGTGTTTGTAAGTATGTGTGTGTGTGTGTGTGTGTGTGTGTGTGTGTGTGTGTGTGTGTGTGTGTGTGTGTGTGTGTGTGTGTGTGTGTGTGTGTGTGTGTGTGTGTGTGTATGTGTCTGTGTGTGTGTGCATGTGTTTGTGCATGTGCGTTTGTGCGTACATGTGTGCATACGTGCATGCGTGCGTTTGTGTGTGTATGTTTGTTTGTATGTGCATTTGTGTGAGTGTGTGTGGGTGTGTGAATGCCCTTTGCTATGTGTTCCTGTTTGTGCTTGTGTTGTTGTGACCCGGTATCACCCGATAGAGGTAAAAAACTAAAAAACAAGCAGAGGCAGATCTTGTGAAAGAAATCTTCCATTTCATCCCTTGAAGTCAACAGTCTTAAAATACTCTGCACTGTAGATTAGTCCCTGCTAGAGAGGCTTTAAAGACCAAGGTTACATTTACCATATGCATCATTTCAATGGATTTCTTTTGAATAGATTAATTACTCTGCACCTCACTGTGTCTAGGATTTTTTTAATTCCAAGTATTGCTGTATGCATATATATAATTAGAATTAATATTTATAATAAAAATTTTAACTTTACATGCATGTTAGTTTTCAATACTAACAAAATAATATATATAATTTTAATAATCAGTTGATACAGAGGATATCAATTACACACACAGACACACACACACACACACACCCACACACACACACCCAAACACACACACACACACACACACACACACACACACACACACACACACACACACACACACACACACACACACACACACACACACACACACACATAAAGACACACATGCACGCGCACACACTAAATGGGACGGACAGAAAGTGTGTGTAATGGTTTCACTTTGTACAAAGTGAACATTAGCAACCCAAAGCATGCTAAACTCTGAATGACTGAGTTTAGCAAGACAATGCATGCCTAACTTAGAATGATGCTAAAATAAGAATGACTGAATGAAGAGCTCCCTATGGCCAATTCTGACATGATTTCATAAAAGACCATGTTCCAAGAATCTCACTTCATTCCTATTTGTATTTCCCCTTTGTTTTGTAATCCAACCCTTCATCCAATTATGGAGAGTCCTATGCGCTCTCTCTCTCTCTCTCTCTCTCTCTCTCTCTCTCTCTCTCTCTCTCTCTCTCTTCTCTCTTCTCTCTCTCTCTCTCTCTTCTCTCTCTCTCTCTCTCTCTCTCTCTCTCTCTCTCTCTCTCTCTCTCTCTCTCTCTCTCTCTCTCTCTCAGCTCCCTCGTCGTTGCTCTGCTAAATCTGCTCCCCTTTGTTGTTTTTCACAGATTGCATGGAATGGCCAATCTCCATGACAACCGTCCGCTTGGTTTCAGAACAGGAGTACAGTGGTGGAAGATTATGCCCTCATGGCTCAGCCTATTGGGGCCTCCTGTTTCCACATGATCTTTACAGTATGTGCTATAATACATATATATATATATATATATATATATATATATATATATATATATATATATATATATATATATATATATATATATATATATATATTATATATATACAGTGTATATATTTTGTAAGGGAGACAAAGACGTCCTCTAATCATTTCACTAAGTGCTGTGTGACACAATCTTTTGTCTACAGTGCTTGAAAAGAGAGGAGAGGCAGAGAGAGACAGAGATTAAGGTCACTTTGATTTCCACAGACACTGGGAAAGAGACAGCATGCTATATTTTTGATAAACGATAAAACAATTATGAAATGTTGATGAAGTTGTACAAAAAATATACAAAATATACAAATGCATAATATTCAGAATAACAAATAATTCAGAATAACAAATAAACATGATGGACTAGCACACATTTTAAATTCGACAAAAGGATAAGATTGATAAGTATTTTGTCGCCATTATCGTCAAACTAAACCTCTCAATTTGACGACAGTAATTCCTTTGTCAGACAGAGAGTGGTTACTTTTTATGTTTATCACATCATGATTGACTATTTAGATATCCTGTATACCAGTAAATAAAACTTAAATAATAAATTAATTATTCCACCAGGAGAAATATTTTCGACAGCAAGGTGGTTGACTAAATATTGCATTTGATTTAACATTGGGTTCTTAGTTTCTAGTCATATACTTTGGTTAGATCCCACCAACACCAACACCCTTGTAGTGTTGGAGGATGTGTTGCTGAAGTAAGAACTAGTATTGTTCTTTTCACAGAAAAGCTGCAAATTGACAACAGAAATAACAGAACAAAACTACAGCTCCACAAAGAAGTAAACAGTCTCTGAACCAGACAAGTCAAGTCTTGTCCATTTTCTTCACGTATCTATGTATTTGGTGATTTTTGGGTCAGGGCACGACTTTCACTGAAGAGCTAGACCACCAAAAAGAGAGAGAAGGGGTGGAGACGGGGTGATTGATATAACAAGTCTCATCCTGTTTCTCCTTTGTATCTCAGGATTCTGACAAAGAACAGAAAGACATTGATAGCCCAGTGTGCAATTGTCTGAGTGCCGAATGTGCATTTCCCTCTTCACTGATTCATGTATTCTGACTCTTGAGCTTTTCGTAGTATGTGAGAAAATATATGAATGGAATATTAGCTGCTAAGATGCTGACTTACGTTTCAAAAGGCTCTCAAAGAGAGAGCAGAAAAAAGCAGAAAGGAACTCAAACTATGCAAAATTCCTCCCCCCCCCCCCCCACCGTCATTGCCAGCCATTGAAAAGTTTAGCGTTCACGCACCTGTAAATGAAAGAGGAAGGAAAGAAATGCTACGATGGGGAAGACAAGTGATCGGAAATATAAACTGTGCATACAGAGGCAGAATATCTGAAGGGTGGCTATGCCAATTCTAACTAATTGTAAAAAAAAAGAAAATAGCTTTCAAAGTAGAAATACATTCTAAACGCTTTGACATTGGTGGTGTACAATGCATCCCAGGTCCCATTTTTCCCGAAATTTGTATTATTAGAATTGCGTCCCTCAATATGTTGCCACGCTTGCGCAATATGCTCTAGTGGGATATTTCCCTCCGTTACCATCGATGACTCTCGCTACCCCGTCTAAACAGAGATATGCCTTTTTGTTTCACTGGCCATTGGATTTCATCTGCGCCTTCGGGACAACGACTGCGGGACAGGAGAGCTGGTGACTTCGCTGGGAGAGCTAGCAAGACGGCGCTACGCTCAGCCACTGGGTCAATCCATAGAACTCAGTGTAGTTTGTGCTGGATATCTATCCTGTACCCCTCGCTCTACGGAAAAAAGTCCCAAACGGGTTGAAAATAAACCTCAGAGTTGCCGAAAGTAATAGATTTGTAACTATCGCTGAGGCTAGCACATCTATGTCCTTAGAAATTAGGGATATCCAATGAATGTCTGCCGGAACTGGTTGGGGACGGCATGTCGGAACATAGATGAATCGGCCGTATCTGGGCTCCGTGCTGCCTGACAGGCCGTTTGACCGAGCTCTCTGTGACAACCTAGCCGTCCCTCTTTGTCTCAGGTCATTCCCCGACAGCTGGATGTAGATCGCGGCACCGCCCCAAGATCGCAAAACCAAAGTTCATTCCGGATTTAGGAGGCTGCTGGCCCAGCAGAGATGGGCCAGTCCTCTTACAAGATTACTGATTTCTACTCATAGGGTAAATACAATATCTATTCATAACTTCAAAATATAACACTTTGAATAAGAATAATAAGTGTATTCAGCTTTCTTTAGACCTTTTCCATTCAGGATTTTTTTTTTACTCAGTGGGGCCAGCACGGTGGCCACATGGGGCGCGTAGCCACATGGGGGCCAGGGGGGGCCGTGACGCCCCCCCTGGCCCCCATGTGGCTACGCGCCCAGAGTGGCTACGCGGTACAGCCACATGACAGCCACATGAACACAAAAACTTAAATGAAGAACTGGGTCGTAAAGAAGATTATTTCAATCTTCAGCTATCGCAAACAGGTTCATCATATGTAGCTGAATCAAAAGTAGTCAAAGCCTTGGAATTTTAACTCATAAACATGTATTAATCTATACAATGCAAATAAATGTGACAATAGCTTCAAAAACAGAAGGATCAAACTGAAAGATTCCTAAAGGGTTTACAGCACAAACCGAACTCAAGGCTTGGTCGTTTGTGAGAGACTAAATGGCCACCATGTCCTTTGACCTGGATATAGCCTATATGAACCTGAATTGTGCAGAAATAAAGAAGGAAAGGGTAAGCATTTTGGTATCAACATAGTACATAAAAGATTGTTCAATGTATAGAAAAATCCACTCTATAGAACTATAGTCTTTAGCAAACTATTCAGGCTGTGTAAGCTGAAACACTGGTGAGAGCTCAGTCCTGGACCTCTCCGCTGGGACCGGCGCGCAGGTATGGATATTCTGCCGGCCCCCCGGCCCGCCACAGCGGACCCCCACAGGGATCTGCCCCCAGAATGCCCGCAGGCCAGTACATCGCTGCACTGCATCATGGGCATTAAAGCAGACTTTAAACATGGTGTATAATATGGCTTCTAAGAGGAGATAGTAGGTACTGAAGATCGACTTTAGTTCTCATCATTCACACTCGATCATGAGAACGGACAGGGTAGCACCAATAAGAGATGCAATGCACGCAAACACGTTTGATACAAATACAGAGTTGACCATGTCATTGAAGAAACAACCAGAAAATTGTTGACACATAAATGAAATAAGGAATCATATTTCTGTAGGCATATGTTAAAATCTTTACATTTAAAGAAGCTTTTCTCTCCAACATTAACTGACAGAGGATTTGCTAGTTATAGGCATCAGTCTACAATACTCTTATTTAAACCCTTTAACCCTTCTCTTTCCCTGACCCGTTGTTGCTGAATGTCTACCTGTGTTGCTTTCCTGTTAAAAGCCCTGGATAGTTAGCCTTTGTTCAAATGCAATACTGACGCAAAACACAAAAGGCTTTGGCATTAGAGCAAGGTGGGATAAAACAAGGATTTTCTTCAAACAGTAGTTACTGTCCAGACCCACACACACAAACGCCCCCCCCCCCGAAAAACACACACACACACACACACACACACACACACACACACACACACACGGACACACACGGACACACACACACGGACACACACGGACACACACACAAACATACTATAGGGAAAATAAATCAAACCATTATATAAGTAATCGTGTATAAACCCTAACCCTAATCAAAAGCACAGCCAAGGACAGTGTTAAATAACACATTCTTCTGAATTAGCTAAAGCTACAATTAGCTACAATTCTTATAACTTGCTAAAGTGCTTTGCATTTATTTATTGTTGATTATTCAGTGTTCATTGTTTTAATGATCACTTTTGCATTAGTCCCATTTGTTGTATTCCTGTATTTTTTGACTTTGTTGTGAGTGTTCATTCTGCTGTCTCTAACCGCGTTATATTGGACCATGAAAATAAACCTGCTTATTTGTCAACTAAGGCAAATGCAATGTGACATGTTTATTGGAGACATGGTTCTAGACTTCTCAGAAGCCCGGCTCTCTGAAGGACAGCTTAGACTTCAGTGTTAGCGGTTGGGCAGCGCTGGATCTCTTTGATTGCAGGCTTCGTGAGGGGCTTTCTGGTTTTTGTGGGGTGATGATATGGAGTTTGGCTCAGACTATAATGTGGAGCTGCTGTTACTATGACGGAAATATTATCTGGGAATGTATGAAGTAAGTATTTATATAAGTTTAGGTGTATTAAATAAATTCTTATGGTCTTATTTGTTTCTATCAAGGAAATAGTGCATGTTTGGGACTGGTTCTTACATGATTCATCTCTCCAAAGAAAACATTTTCTCTGCCAGCCTGAGCACAACCTTTCTTAGCCTACAGGAATATAGGAATGATAGACGGATAATAATATGTGTTTGGAGCAGAATAGAAACTACCAGAAAGTACTGAGATAATTGAATGTGCTTTCTCAAAAATAAAAAGCATGCCACACAGAATAACATAAAAAACACAAATAGACAAATAGCTTTAGAGTGGGAGATCATGGATTCTTCACCACGATCGTGGTCAGACAACATTGACCGCCACAGCCCTGATCGGCAAGGCCCTCCAAGCTTTGTGCTGTGACTCACAAATGAATGCACCCATTTACCTGCACATCCTGTTTATATACTCACATATCCATCCACACACACACACACACACACACATACACACACAACACACACACACACACACACACACACACACACACACAACACACACACACACACACACACACACACACACACACACACACACACACACACACACACACACACACACACACACACACATATACAGCCGCATACACAGACACATACACAATGTGTTTTATATACAGATACAGATACATCAACAGATGCCTGGGCCTCAGGGTCACCAGGTAATGTCCCCCCAGAGCGCCAGAGAAAACAAAAGGCACAGAACAATGATGAGAGGAGGAAGGAGCGTGATGGATCTCAGGTCGGGCCGCAGGTGCTGCTGTCCTAATGGCCTGGCTGGCCCCAGCTTGAGCATGCTTCAGCTCTGAAGACACAACACTCAGCTGTAGAATGACAACGGCCTGCCAAACCAATACATCTCCCGTGTGTCTCAAGCTGGTCTTCTAGCATGGCCCCGTAGCATGGAGCTCGTACTGCAGGGACAACAACAATACATCACAGACAAGGAGGCTCAAGTCGTCTTTTGGGCATAGGACAGGAGGGGACCGTGTTGGGGAGATGGGTCGCATGTCACTTTTACGGTTGGAGAATAGCATAGTGCTGGATTAGAGGCAGAGAATAGCTGATAAAGGACAGCCAAGCCAGGACATTCGAACCATGAGGTAAACAGACATGCATACATGTGCACAAACCCAGAGATGACAAAACATGCACATGTCTGCAGATCTTCAACAAAGCTCTGGGTCTCATTAGACTGTTTTTAATTACAAAATCCGCTGACTGTGTGGGCAATTGGCTACGGCACTATGTGTGTGTGTGTGTGTGTGTGTGTGTGTGTGTGTGTGTGTGTGTGTGTGTGTGTGTGTGTGTGTGTGTGTGTGTGTGTGTGTGTGTGTGTGTGTGTGTGTGTGTGTGTGTGTGTGAGTGTGTTTGTGTTATTGTGTGTGCATGCGTTCATGTGTGTGTGTGTGTGTGTATTTTGTGTTCAAGTGTGATTGTACCAAAAGTATCCTATCATAATGTCAAATAGCTTTGCTTTGTTTGTGCGTTGCAAGTCAAGCCAAGTCAAGTTGAACTTGACAGCGTTTGTCATCTTCTCCAAAGAGCCAGTCCTCCAACGAGACATGATGACACAACCTCCGCAGAAGAAAGCCCAGAAGAGGTTCAACAGCTCCAGACTTTGATAAGGGACATCAGTGTGGTCGATGCCAGAAATAAAGATAAACTTGTCACGGCGCTCCCAAGAGGATATCAACATTGTGGCGCTCACGCTCAGCTATAGCCAACGCAGGCCTCGAGGGAGGGAGAGGGTGCAATGGTTGATGGGAAAACTATGCATTTAGCAGCTTTTCACTTTAAAAAGTGTGTCGTTATCACGGGGTGTGTGAACTACACACGGGACTAGAGGCAGCGGGAGATGAGGGTAGTCCAGGTTTACGGGCAAGGGCAAGAAATAAAGGATCATCAAAATACAGTCGGGACTCATGTGGTTTATGCAATAACACAACATAAACAAATGCAAAAGATAGACCAAAAAACTGCCTTGGTTCCTTTTCTGATGCTGCGTCACCTGGAATACTGCGTGTGTGTCCGCCCTCCTCTATGAAGCTGTGCCGCGGGGGATTACCTGAGCTGAAACCTCAAGTTATCCCTCCTGATTCAGGGCCTTTCCTGGAAATCCGTCATCCATTAAAGTGCTAATGTTATTTCTTTGCATGCTTGTAAATAGACCTAGTGCCGCAGTTACTTTCATTGATACTTGAAACGGTGCACGGTGCACAAATCCTCTTTTTTGTTCGCCGACGGTTTGAAGTGCTCCCATAGTTTCAGTTTCAAAGCTGTGGGTGTTTGGAACAACCAGTCCAAATCGCCCGATGAATGGAGCCGCGCCTGACAAGATCAACAGCAATCAGGGGATATTGTCGTTTTGTATTTTGAAGCACGATTATAAAGAAACATTTGTTTTAACGAGCTGACTGTTTTAGAATGAGAAAGAAAATAAAGATTAATCAATAAGACATATTGACGTTTTGTGCAGGCGCCCTGACAGAGCGGGGGGGGGGGGGGGGGGGGGGCAGGCCACACCCCACTGTTTCCTTCTCTGGGGAGACCCCCGCACAGACAAGGTTCAGCGTCAACACTGTGGCAGCATACCAAACAATCAGTGGAAAAGATACTTTGTGATCTCACATTTATAATCAAATTGTGTTACTTAAGTTGGAGGAAAAACCTTAAGCACAGGGTCCCCCTGTTTTTTGTAAATCTATTTTTGTCTCAAGTGTGTAGTCCCGAATCAAGATATTGTGTCCAGTTGTCTGATCTTTTTCAATCACAATGGGCCTTTTTATTTATTTGTTATCATTATTGATTGTTTAAATAATATACAACAATGTAAGACAAAATGTTATCGTTAAATAATACACATTTATTGAACACAACTAACAAATGCTGGGTAGGCACTGCATGATAATGATCTGAATATTAAGGCCCATAAACGCACCGGCTCCATCCACAGTCAGCTGCTTACAGCGGCCTCGGACTGGTCCTCCACACTTTGTTTGAATTAACATCAAGTTTCAATGTGCCAGTTTAGGGAGATTTGGAAAAGTGTAATGTCAGGAATAAGGGCTGTTCATTACTCTGTTAGAGAGGGGGCCTTTTCGTGTCAGAGAGTTCAAACCACACACGGAACAGGAACATGTTGTTAAGTGTGTAGTCTCCCACAATCCAGAGTTTTACAGTTAGACAACAAATAATATTAATGATCAAATGAGGAATAAAACCATCTCCGTTTTGGTCCTACCTGCCTCTTGAACACATACACACCCCGATAGCCAGCGACAACGTGGGATTCTACTCGCAGTCTTAAACAGTTGGTTGTTCTTGTTGTTGTTAACGTTAACGTTTCTGCATATAATATACGACATGGAAATGACCATCTCTTATCAATTGCCATCCCTTAAGTAGTATCATTGTATGGGCATGTCTTCAGTATGGCTAAGCTGAGGCCTGTGTCTGAAGGAGGGGAGCGTCAATGCTGTCGTCGGGAGCTATCGGTTGCTGCCGGCTTCCCCTAAGGGCCCTTGTTCTAGGAGCTGAAAACACAAACAAACACTCCAAAAGGGAGTCATAGGGGCGGGATAGGAAGAAAAATATGTTTACCCTCGTCCAGATCAGAGTCCCGGGAACTATCCCTTGAGCCGAGCCGGGGGGTGGGGGGGGCGGTAATCGACAAGCATCCGGTTTACACCTGTTTTAACCTGCTAGTCTCAACATGAAAAGATAAGGGACTACCTCCAGTTGAGGAGTCCTTTTGGGGTAGGAAGTGCTCTTCAACTTGGGCTAAGTCTGGTGATCCAAGCTCACAGAATGGCATCCCAGATTGACTGAGATTGACCGAGAATGAGTCCAAGCAAAGCTTCAGCTCGACCAATAACCTTATGTTGTCCACCCACCCGCACCATGGAAATGGCTCTTCCTCCACAGTGGGATGACTCTTCTTTAAAGCAGCTCCACCTGCATTGAGGGGGCCGATCTGACATTGGTCCGGTGTCTAACTGGACAGAGGCCCCTGGGTGGATCCTTGAGTGAACACATCGCCTCACTGGCCAACCGCCTAGGGGGCTCGCAGGAGGACCTGGAGGAAGTTGTTAGGAGGAAGTTGCTAGAGGAAGGATTTTTCAAGTAGCTCTGCTGGCCTGCAGTTGCCACCGCTCCCTTAATTGGACAAGCAATTTAAAAAGATTGAGGGATGACTATATGGGACATGTATCCAATAGTAACGCATATTACACATCAGCCCTATTTAGAATCTTTTAAGTAGATGGCAACGGTTGTGCGAGAGATTCACTACAGATGGGAACTCGCCGGGACAGAATCTCTTACTGAAGCAGTGTCAAGTCCCATGCTGGACTCATGCATCAACCTCGTCAACGTACATCAACGAGGCCGCTAATCTATGCAAATGTCTATTAACCATGCAGAATTGTGCCCCGCTTCGTTAACTTGGATAACTTATTCTACATGGCTTATCCCTGATCACAACACTGGCAGGGATAAGGACACAACCTGGTGCTGGACTTTGCTCTGGCCTAACTGTATAACCAATTCTAACAATTTACGTACTGATCAAGTCGTTTTCTTGGTCAACCAGTGTTTGTTGTGAGATCCTTGATCTTCCTCTTGTTAAGTGATGTAACTTATTATAGCTGTAAAATATTGGTGATAAAATCCTATTGATTATAAAGACTGAAGACAGTTTCTACGCCGTGTTGTTATTTCCCTGCCTTATTGCCTCCATCCAACTCTTGAACTCCCTCTCCTTTGCCACTCTCCCTTCCAACTCAATACCACCTCAATACCATACCTACTTTTCATCACTTCATTTCCTTGGGTGATTCTTCGATCGGCCCATTGAGCTCTGCTGAAAACCTCTTGTCTCACAGCACAGAAGTACACACATGCACGCGCACACGCAAACACGCAAAAACACACACACACACACATGCACACACCACTCTTGTTCCCAACGTCAGTTAGTTGGGTTTATCATAGATATATAAATCCTGTCGGGTTGAAAAATTACAGTTTGACATACACTGTATATCGCTAGTGACGACCCCTTATTGTATGTTCTATGAAATCTGTAAGGGATGATAAATACATAAAATAGTCAGAAACATGTAACTTTCTTCAGTAAGTTCAAACATGGACAATGCAGAGGGCTAGGTTAAAAAATTATATTTGATACCATAACATTGATACTAACCATTGTAGAAAGAAAGTCCTTGTAGAAGACTTAAATGAAAACACAACAAACAAAGCTGTCTCTCCAAGAATGTTTCTTTTTTTTCTTTGCACAACTACATTTTACCTGTGTGTTGTGTTTAGTACCTTATGTATTTTTACTTGTTGTGTATGAATACATTGTATGAAGCAACATGCATATGTGTGTGGGTGTGTGTGTGTGTGTGTGTGTGTGTGTGTGTGTGTGTGTGTGTGTGTGTGTGTGTGTGTGTGTGTGTGTTGTGTGTGTGTGTGTTGTGTGTGTGTGTGTGTGTGTGTGTGTGTGTGTGTGTGTGCGTGTGTGCGTGCGTGCGTGCGTGCGTGTGTGTGTGTGTTCAAAGGTATATAGGACGGGAGCCACAGTCAGAACATTC
This sequence comes from Melanogrammus aeglefinus, assembly GCA_900291075.1. Taxonomy (NCBI): domain Eukaryota; kingdom Metazoa; phylum Chordata; class Actinopteri; order Gadiformes; family Gadidae; genus Melanogrammus; species Melanogrammus aeglefinus. The sequence goes on along the minus strand of OLKM01000641.1, from coordinate 211,118 downwards.
AAAGACACCCCACTGAGAGCGTCAAGCTAAAGAAATCTCTCTGAACTCCCACTGAACAGCTTCGCCCTCCATTTCCTTCTCTTCCTGTTTCCACTCCCTTTCTCTCCTTACCTCCGCTCTCATCCACTGCCCTTGAAACAAGAAATCTACCTCTCTGTGGTCTAAATGTCCTCTCCTTCCTCATATTTGTCCCCCAAAGCTCTTCTTCTCTTTTTGGTGTTCAAAAAATGAAAAGCACACTTCTATGGTGTGCATATTGAACAAAATCTTTCTATTCGTCCATCTTCACCTGTTTAATTATCACAGGTAGGCCTATAGATGTTGATTAAAACAGACATGGCCATGGCCAGGTTTAGAAAGTGAAATGATTACCCTGTTCCATTTTTCTGAGGGAAATATGTTTGCAACCTGCGCTGGATGGTCATGCACACACTGATGGCATGTGAACCTCAGACCACATGGTATCCTTTTTGTCTGCGATCTCTGGACACATGCTATCAGGGTAACACAGTAGCATGCTAACACAGTTACCCACTGTGGCAAACTTGCACAGTCCACTCATTAGCATGCAGAAATGCTAATGCTAACGAGCTAATGAGCTAACACGCCACGGTTCTAGCACTTGTGTACAGGAGTAAACACACTCATGACCATTAAGATGAAAAATCTATCTAAATCTCCTGTCATATCTGCCGTTGATCGTTGTTCATTAAAGTATTGCAATTGGGTTTGCTTTTTTATTCTAAATGGTGTTGTATTTTTGCCAAATCAGGTCTGAATTCAGTATCCTTGTCTGTTTCTCTATTGATTTATTGGTTTCTCTCTGTAACTCTCAGTCAGCACCACTCATGAGAACCCCTTTAGTGGCCTTTGATTTGCTTGGATCTCGAGGGAGACAATAAGGGACGGGTGACATCAACCATTATTGTAAAATATTGGGATTGAAATAGAGGAAAAGAAAGAGGTAAGATGGAAGAATGCTGATGGGAGACAATACAACGACGGCAGGGCACAAGGGATCCAGCAGGGTATCAACAGTAAGAAGGAAACAAAGAAACAAGGATAAAATAAGACACAACTAGACATGGGAATCTCCTGGAGAAAGTCTGGCACATTTGTTGCATAAATGTGGGCATAAAGTGACTCATCTTTAATTAAACATGACCAATAACATGATTATAATCATGTTTCCCTATAGTTTTTTCAGTTTCTGTGCAGATCACCAACGCTGCACTTTCTTTCCTTAGAATCGAATATGATCTCTTTGCAAAGAATTTGTTCTCTTGTAAAAAAAACTTTTTGAACCCAATATTGTCAATCGAACCACGCCTTGAGCTGAGTGAATTGTGAAAGGCCTATTGCCAGATATTTCTGTGGAAATCTGATGTTGTATATTTCAGAGAGATGGGAAACAATATAGATGGCTAGTGCTAGTGGATTTATGGGTCAATAGAGCATGGATAGATAAGATAAGAGATAGATAGATGGCGTTAGATAGGTGGTTAGATAAACTTTAAGTTACGAAGCTGGGAAAGAGGAAAAGGACTAGGGTCAGAAGGCAAGCACAGGGCCAATTTAAAAATATATATTTGTTCATGTTTTGAAGCAAATGTGTTTCCAGGGCAATTGATTATGATAGTAATATTTATTCTGACCATTACATTTTTAACAGGATGCACGCACCATCATCTGTCTCGTTTCTGTACAGAACAGTAAATGTAAGACAAAATATTTAATAAGAGTATAACTTAAAAAACTTGATCACATCTACATTAAAACCATGTCTAGCAGCCTTCCTGATCAAATCTACGTCATCTCACACTTACACAAGATTCTGCATGCCAAAAGAGTGGACAAAGACTTGAATGGCATATTGGTTTTAATCCTGTCAGATTAGTTGCAGAGCTGGTGGTGTGAAGATGTTCCGCGTATCCCACTGGTGTGGCCCTGCGACACTGTCTATCCTGGACCTGCTATCTGGAGTAGTAGGACTGACAGTAAGCCTGACTAAGCTCTCATTCTTGCTCTGCTCTCCTGTTTATCTGTCACCTGCCATTTCTGTGTCCGTGAGCTGACTAGATATGTCCTGGCCCTGTTTAGTCACCAGAGGTGTGCTCTACATTCCTGTCTGCCTCTCTGCCTTCTTTCCTCAATGGAATATGATTTTGATATTCAGGGTCCTGGGGGTACTTTGTGTACCCCAACATTACTCATGAGCGCATGTGTATGTCTATGTAATGCATACATGCATACACATGATACATTATAAACAAAACACTATATACATTAGCCATGATTTTCACATGCTGCTGTCCTGCTGGATCTACAGCCAGATTAGTCAAGCCTCACGGCGGTGGAGCTGCCGGTTTAAAACCGAGGCATGGAGATAATGTATGAAATTTTTACATCAAATGCCAGCTAGGCTGCAGAAGGCAGTGTTGAGTCTCAAGTCTATCCAGCCCTGGATGTGTAATTAAAACCTTAAGACAACAATACCTGAGTGTACAAAACAATTGTGCTCCCCCCCTCCCTACTAAGTGGATTTTTTTTATTGGAATTAATAAGGGATTATAGCCCTTCCTCGGATCCTCCTGCAAGTGCATTTATGGGTGGAATCCGACGGGCCCTTAATGTTAGCCCACTCAGCGGCATGTGGAGTTGTTGAATGGTATATTTACCCTCTTGGCCTCTTGTCTCCACAAGACACAACTCGGCTAGGCCCTTGAGTTGCAAGAAGCTCACAACAGACGTGCTATAGTTCAAACCAAGGCCGCTGCCTCCTAGCCTCGCACAGCCAGACCATCTCCACTCCGCTCATTAGGTCTGGAAGGCCCGCAGTCGGCTGGTCGAGGGGCGTCAGCAGACAAGTGCAGCCGATTGGATGAGCTTACAGCAGTTATATTCTGCCTTCCCAATGATGTATTTTGAGGTGAAACATTTTCAAAGTAACCTTAGATGTGATGGGCGTTGCTGCTTGTGTTACAGTGCAAATAAACAAATCCCAAGACCGCATGAATATTATTATATTGATTTAGTTATTGCAGAAATCTCCAACATGACCATTCCCAGTTGCGTCAGCATCGGCCATCTCCTAATATGTCGGGCTGGTCCCAGACTATTATCTCGAGGAAAAACAGGGATGCTAGTCTAGAATTTCTTGGTCAAGATCAAGTTTCATAAGTTATACTGATTCTGATACGTTCATTGGTTGCCGATTTATTGGTGCAATCCTAATATTTATGTTATTGTGTGTCCAGCATTTGAAAAGTGTCCAATATTTGAAAGATAAAAAGTCTTGTAGGATAACAACATCAATACAGCACACTTATAGCCTAAAAGTAGCCACACACACACACACACACACACACACACACACACACAAACACACACAAACACAATAACAAACACTCTTGTCTCTTTGTTTCTCGTTCCGTCACAATACAAAAACGCTAAAAATCTGCTGCCTCCCTCTCTCCCCTCACACATGCACACATACACAAACATGGGCAAAGACACAAGAGGTTTCTGCTGCTCCCTCTCTCCCCTCACACATGCACACATACACAAACATGGGCAAAGACACAGAGGTTTGTGTCTGCGCGTGTTTATCTAGCAGCTCTTGTATCCCATCTCTGAGTTGTCAGAACAAATTACCTGTGTGTCAAAATTGAACGGATAAATTGTCGGAGGAGCACAGCAAATTGACTCGGTCAAGGCTGTTGATCCATTGTTGTAGCGACGGAGAGGAGATCACGCTCAGGCAAACCCAGCCTCATACTGTTAGGACTAAAATCGAAATGGAGAAAATAAATACAAACAGCAAAACCACGGTGAAATAACTCTTTCCACACGTTGACAGAAAGGACAGCGCCCCCACCTGTCCCCCTGCACACCAGCAGCCCAGCGCTACGTCAATGGGGACGCTCCCCTGCTGGGTCTGCACAGCGGGATTCTACTGACGTCTCCACATCAGTTCCAGTCCAAGCCTACCCCGTCAGTTCGGTAGCCGCTCACCACATTGGACCACATAAATCAACATTCTTAATTACCTTTTTTTTGTAACAAAAGAAGTTACAATTAAAGAAAAGTCATACCTCTCCAGTTTCTTCTACTCAATCCACACCACAGATTTGTGCGGAAACCCGAGCATCCGGCAAAGGATAAACAAAGATTGGAGTGCATCGTCAATTTGAATATTGAAACAAAGGAACGGGAGGACCATGGATGAACGGAAAACATCCAAAGATAAGTGGTACGATAACAGCTTCCATCATCAAGCTACCGACGAAGATTGATAGCATTTTTGGGGAGGAAACTTTGGAAAAGTAGAATATATTTTTTTTAATCTGCTGGCTGTAAAGGATGTGTTATGTTGTATAAAAATACATCCATAAAGGTGCATAAAGGACAAAGAAGATGAATTTGTGTCCGCTTTAGATTACATGGACAAAAACAAGTGTGCGTGAAACCAGAATGAGACAAAGCATAAGGAGGAAAATGATCAAAACTGATCTTAAACTCAACATGGCAACATCAGCGCCTGTCAAACATACTTGAGTCTGTATGACATGGCATTACATAGGAACATTTCAGTAAGACTGATACATTAATTGATCTCAATTCGAATCTTGTATCTGAGTGCTACAGCAGCCACAGTGACAGCAGGTGATGATATGTATGATATGGCAAAAAACTGCCTTACGAACTGATTTGAGAGTGAAGATTCAGTGATAACAACACACCTGAACAAGCTATATGAAGAGCGCAGATCCAGCTGCTCTGGACACAACAGAGGAGAGAAGAATAATAGTCAGACGACAAGGACCTAGTCTCAATTGTCAAACAGCGGACAATGCAAGGACACGTTCAACACAAAGAGTGATGTGTGAGAGTTAAGGTAGGAGACACCAAAAACCATCTGTCTCCAAAGTCACCAAGTCAGCCCAGTATACCGAGCCCACGCCCAGCCGGACGCTCGGACCGTGCTAGTAACCCCAGTCAGCAAGTTAAATGGGTAGGATAAAGTTAACCCATTGGTACTTGTCCGTGCTCGTCAAACTAGTTGTATGTTGATTTATCTCCCGCATTTAATGGAAAATAAAACACTTGCCGTGCATACATTTGGAACCGAGAATTCAAGAAAATTAACATGTTGACGTTTGTGTGCTCGGCGGATAATGTTAGAAACCGTGAGAACATGGACTAGATAAGCTAGAAAGTCCCCATGTGTGTGGTTCCATAACGTCGATGGTTGGAGATCAGCTACTCACAAAGAGTTGGAAGATAAAGAATTGTCACGCACCAGTAAGCAGAATGGAGAATAAAGATAAAGCGAATACACAGATTACTACAGGGAAGTAGTCAGCAGGAAAATAGAAGGCTCCGCGGCAGTCTTGTTCATTTCTACAGCCCCTTCAGGTGGCTAATCCAAGGGTCAGCGTAGGACTCAATGGGAGCCCAGTGACACACCAGAAAGGACTAAAGCATCATAGAAAACAATGCTACTTGACAGCTACACTTTTCTGGGAACATGAATCCTTAGAAATCATACAGGAAGCGGAAAAGAGGGTAAAAGCAGAGGAAGAAGAAGTAATTCTTCAAGAGACAGTGAAGAACATTATAGGCAGATACGTGGTCTGAATACCCTATCCCGACCAAAGGGTGACCATCTCCCATCCAATGATAAGAAAGCCGATACCAGGTTCAGTCTGCTGACCAGATAGTTTGAATCAAATGTATCCGTCTCTGACAGGTATAAGTGAGGTGATAGACAACAAACCTAGATATGGTCGATTACGTACGTAGATAGCCAGAGCAACATCGCCTCCATATGAAAACATCTATCCAAACATCTGTAATTCAATTCAACTTCAGGGAAAATGGATGAAAAGGTCGAAAGAAATGAGATAAAGTAAAAACACTATATTAAACGATATTGGATTAACATGGAAAATAGAATCTGATGAATCCATGTTATATCTAAGCAGTCCGATTGAGATATTAAGAGATATAAATAACACTATATACTATATATAATAATAAAAGCGTAAATTGCCACCTAGATTGTTTGACCCTTTTGGATCCCTGTTCACAGTTTGAGTTGAGTGCCTGTTTCAGTAGATGTGGAAGGAGCGAGGAGTTCCCCAAAACAGTTCAAACCATTAGATGTGAGTAGAGTGGCAGAGATAGAGAGGCTCACTGACCCTGAAAACTGGAAGTGTTGTAGAAGCTAAGGCACTCCAGCAGACATGGGCACTTGAGGGTTACTCCCACATTGACATACTGAGAAGTTACGCACTGTGGAGGCATGGGCTGGAGTGGCTAGTGACAACAAGTTTAGAATCCAATTTAGAGAATGCCTTTTTAGAGGATAATACAATAACAAATGACTACTGAATACTCAGAGTAACCGCCTGGATAAACAGATTCATACATAATATACGAAACAGTCAGGAAAGGAAAACCGGGGTCTATCCACGGAATAAATAGAGAATGCAGAGATATACTGGATTTGAGTCCCCCAAGCACAATGCTTTTCTAAGGAGATAAACAACCAAAATCCCGACAAAGCATTGTCCACCATACCAAAATACCTTACCTGCATACATTCCGAGACAATCACAGATTGTTGAGGGCCAGCAGGTAGACTTCAAAAATAAAACAGGTCCTACAGAGAGACATCAATACATATAATAGAACCAAGACCATTTTAACAAACTGGAAGTGAAACGCTGTCATGCGTCCTGCACAACAACACACAGTGACATGTAGTAGAAGGAGAAGAAGAAATGCTGAATGAATGAAAAGGGGGACAAATCACTAAGAAGGTTGTAGTAGAGCTGGATCCTCTGCAGAAGATTCAAAGTTAAATGATGGATGCACTGCAGCAGTGAGCGGAGTCAAGCGAGTAGCATCAAAAGGGAACACCGTACGGACGGTGAGCTCAAGATTGGACCGTTGCAGCAGCCCATCTCCAGTGAGCTTGAGATTGAAGTTGATATGAAGGTAGATCACAAAGCATTGAACTCAAAGCAATTTTAGCACGGTGCTGTTCACTTGCCCTGTTACTAGGTCTTTCACTTAGAACTTATGTCATCTATCAACAGAAAAAAATAATCTTCTGCAGATACAAGAGGGTTGGCCCACTGTTACCTGTATCACCTAAATGATGGCAGCAATCACCTTCGAGGCTTTGAGGAACATGGCATCGATCTGAGCAACCAATCAAGATCCTCTGGCCCCTATTGTTCTACAAAGTTCTCTTAGGTCAAGGGTTTCCAGAGGAGGATCTGCAGTTTCCTCAGGCAGTGGTTGCGTCTCCCTAAAAGCCACAGCAACATTGACCGGGCACGGGAAGGAAAACATGCTGAATATCCCGATCAGAAGCCTGAATGAAAAAGCTCCTGCAATCAAGGTCAAGACCGGTCAGGGTTTGAAGCAATCGAGCTGGTTTGCAGGGTGAGGTGTGAAAGGCCTGGCCGTATAAATAGCACAAATACCACCCTGCGACAAAATGAATGGGAAGGATAGGATGGGCATGATCTTGGAGGAGGTGCACCAGCAGCCTGGACAAGATGGGAGCAAAGCGGAGATGGGGAAAGGTGTTTTTCAGCTGAGGTTTGGAAAGCAGATCTCCATCGAGGTTGTGTATGACCTTCTACCGAGAACGTCCAACTTGCACATGTGGGGACAAGGTCATGTCACCAGCATGAGGACTTGTACTCTGGGGCATACTCCCAGCTTGGGGAGGGGAGCTACCATCAGCGTCATGACAAAGCCTTCAAGGTCATCGCTGAACCACATGCAGTTGAAATGACCATTGCAGGTGCTTCCGCCCAGTGAAGAAAACCACTTTCATCAGAGCTGTTCATAGGCCACTAGCAGCTTCCAGGACCCGCCACTCCGGCCTCCTACCAACAGCACTAGACTGGGACCTCAGCGTTGACCTGGGTGAGCAACTCCAGTTAGCAAGATGTATTTTACGCAGAAATATTATTCTAAAAAGATAAATATGCATATATATATCAGATATAACAAAGCTTTAGCGTGGTATGCACTAAAAGAAAATAGCTGAAGGAGTGTTTTGCTGCATCCAGAATTAATATGAAGTGAAAGTTCAGTTTGGAAAGAACAGGATGGTGTGGTCATTAAAAACATCCCTCAAGGAAATCCATTTTAGAGCTTTGAGGAGCTGCAGTTTTAACCGAAGCTGTGATCAATTCTGGATCACCGATAGCCAAGCATTTTTTGACCTAAGCCCCAAACCGAACTGCACCATTCAAACCTGGGGATCTAGTACTACAGCAAGCGCCCTCACCTGTACACCTGACTCACACCTAGTTCAGCACCTCATCAGCCTGGACAGTTTCCATGCCATGTCTAAGCAGTGCTTGGTGACATGGTTTCAGATCAGTTCCAGTCTCAAACCTAACAGCCGATTCTGGTAGCAGCCACAGCAGTTGAGTACTTCCTTATATATATATATATATATATATATTTTTTTTAGATAATTGTTGACAACTTAAATTAAATTCACATGAATTAAAAAACAACAGAAAGGTCACATCTCTCCAGCGTTTTCCTTTCCTCAAACAACCCCTTCAGACGCCCATCTAGAAACACACACACCCACGCACCCACACAAACAGTTGCCCACCCTCTGCCTTTGGCAAACATACAGGGTCCTTTATGTGCATGCACAATGACAAGCTTCTACTAGTCAAAAGACATATCCTTGAGGAAGCCACTAACAATTGGTTGTGTCTGTTTCTTTGTGCTGATTATCTTTTCCTTCCATCAAAACTACGGAGCATTGTCAGCATACAAATAGCATTGGAATGACCGGGTATTTTCTTTGAGAACAAGTTTGTCCACACTAAAGCCACTGTAATGTGTCCTTTAGTTCAGCAATGAGTCCATAAAGCTCCATCACTGAACTGTGGGGGGAAGAGGAGGAGGCTAAAGGGACCGCCAACCACAGACGATGGACAACACAGCCTTATTTACTTCTGATCATGTTATTTAGCGTAGGCAAGTTGTGCAGTAAAGCGATCGCGTTCCATCAAACAGATTGCAATACCAGGTCATTTCTGTTCATCATTTCCTTATATTCCTACCAGAAGGTTTAGATCTGGATGGAGTCTATTAACCAAAATGGCGAGGTGGCCGAGCAACTGACCAGTGACCAGACATTCTCGCTGATATTGTCGTTTGTTCACATGCATGTTAATTGTTTGTTTATTGTAATATAATATTTCAGCATATATTCATCCCAAAACACGCATGAAGCATGTCTCAAAGGGATGTCTGCAAGCCACAAGCCAGCGATTGAAGCATGCTACATGAGTCAGTGTGTTTTTATTAATACTTTGAATACCCCTAGCCCAGGATCCAGCCACCCTGCCATATTTCATTCTGCATAACTGGTGTTATTTATCTGTATGTAGATCCCCAAGGACACATTTTGTGAAGACGGTAAACCCAGCTGTTCCACCGTGGCTAAGCCACTGTTGCACACCTCCTTACAGCACCTCGGGTGGTGCAAACATGTGGGGCTGGGTGACACCGATGGAGCCAGTGTTACCGTCTGCCATCGGAGACACCATAGCTGGGAGGGATTTTGTTCTGTTGCTGCATGCTAGTTTAATTGTGGGTCATATGCTTTGGTTTGAGTTATAACGCATTGTTTTCATTGAAGAAAATTGTACTCCCGTTTTTGTTAATTGAAATATGCTTATTTGTTCCCCACGATTTGCGAAGGTTGAGGGACTTAGCTGACTTTCAGATTTACCTCGGTATACTAATATATTAAGATCATTAAATACATATTCTCATCGTTCTGTGAGTGTGATATACAAGGATATTTCATGTTTTCTCCCTTTAAAATCTATTGCCCATCAGTTTGATTTCCTTTAATAAAAATTCTTCGAAATATTACATACTTGCAACAATGTATAAACTAATAACTAACTAATAAGTAAGGTATAATCACCTCAAAGCAGGGCAATAAACAGTTTGTTATGCCAGGCTCGTGGACGGCTCTACCTTCCACGAGCCGGGCGTATCATACTGTTTATTGCCCTCCCTTGGGGTGATCATCCCGCTTATTCTACTTCTTGCTTGCCAAAATAATAAAACAATTCAAATACTTTAAACTTTAGAATACGGTGAATAACGTTAGCTCAGCTGTAGGTTAATTTGTTTCTAGCAACTACTAAAGGCTGCATCGGAACACTAGTTATGTAGTTGCTACATTCCTATCAAGTCAGCTTTAATAACGATGGATCAAACATGCATTCCTTATCCCAAATATTTTTTATTTACAATAAATGTATAACAAAATGATTGCCTTTCATGCAATCTTTTATGTGTATTAAGCCGGACATTCCCATCGATTAAATTGAGACATAGAGAAGGGCATAGGGAAATTCATGTCAGAGAAAGATAAATCGGACGAGGTAGGCTGAGAGGATTGCGTAGCTTGTGGGGACGCGACCATGCTTGCTGCGGAGGCCTGCTGGGGTGCGGACAACACCCGACTCCAAACTTTTTTGTCCGTGTTTGAATGGCGCCCAGTAGCTTTTGAGGCTGGATTCACACCTGCAAAAAGAAAAAAACTGTGTCCCGTAACAGATATGATTGGTCTGGTCTCCAGCCCGGCCTCAGACAGACGATGGACAGCCGTGCTTCTAAGACTGTGGTTGGTGTATCTGGTGGTCAGACCAGCAGCTTTGGACAATCGTGGAAGCATGTCCCCCAGGTAGTTCTTCCCCATCGACTGTGTGGAGTACCAGAGATGTTATTCGGGGTCCTTCAGTGGATGGAGGTAGAAGGTGGTGACACCCCTGCGGACGTCTGGCAAGATATCTTGAAGCTCAGGACTCGACATCTGGGGTTGCCTGGTTCCGCATACATTGCGCCTCGAAGGTTTTCCTTGTTTGGGTCATTTGGTTGTTTGTTCTTCATCTCCAGATTGAACGACAAACTAACATATTCATCCCCGGTGTCATCCACTTTTATGGCGAATGAGGAAGCAGTCAGCTCCTGAGTGCCCTCCCTGCCTCGCCTCGCCAAGCAAAGCTGGAGGTCAAACCAAATTTTGGAGACGAGACCTAACGGGGTGTCCGGGGAGAGAGCTGTGGATTCACGCAGCAATTTCAGGTCAGCCTCCGGTAATGTGTGGATGGTGTTTCGCCTTGTCTTGGCCATTCTTTCGATGGGTTTTTACGATGGATTTGAACACCCTGGTGCTGGTGGTATAGTCACTGTTCACAAATAAATTGAACCTTGAGAAATGACGTTTCAGTGAGGCTCTGATGCCGTTCATCATTGCCACACTGTATGGCTTGCCTACTGCGCTTTGAACTGTAGCATAAAAACGTCTGAACAATTTGTTTAGTTCTTCAGCGCTGCAGGTGTCCAGGTCAGTTTTCACCGTCAGACTATCCTTTTGGTGGCTCTTCCACTCTGTGAAAACCTTTCCAACTACTGTGAATTATACTGTACTGTTAATAACGAATTTGGCTGAATTAGTTTATATAGTCAACAACAGGCTGCAACTGATCACTAGTTTAAGAACGTAGTTGCTACATTTTATCTCGCTTGCGAAACTATGTATCAAAGGACCCTCTGATCGATTTCCGACACATTTTAGAAACATTTTTTAACTTAGGTTTATTTTTACAATGGACCTCACGCGGCGTATTGATCGACAATTTGATGACGCTGTGCTCATTTAGCAGCAAGTAGAACCGACAAGTCAACGGGCAACTTGCCGGGTTAATGCCCTCCTCCCAGCCAATCAGAATCAATGAAGTATGAAGTAGAATAATATATACATAGTACGCCTCCATTCCAGTTCTTTTTTTCATCCTCTCAAACGTCTGTAGGAACCTCTTGGTCACTGTTAGTGCACAGGACAAATCAGATTTCGTCTCGGATCTCAACCTGTCTCCCCCTCTCCGATGTTATCATGACATGAATAACTGTTAAATAAATAGGTTGGTGCTTTGTTTGTCTCATTTCACTCAAAAGGCTTTGCTTTTCCTCCAGTTTATACACTGATTGCTGCAGGGGTATCTTAAATATTATGTTAACCATTTTTTACATTTCATCTGGAAGTAAGCACAGTCGTAGTTAGCTGATTCTAACTGCTATCAGCCTGTTGAAATGACAGCATAATTATAATAATGAGCTCAAACCACAATGAATGAGTTTAATCAATGAGAAAAACAAGCAACTTTGAGATGGAGGAAAAATACAGTACATACAGGAGATTACCCGCACTTTCCCACCCGCAATGTATCCCTTCCCTTGGCGTTTCAGAAGCTCCATTCTGAATACCACCAGGTGCTTAATAAATTCCCTCCTCAGCCCAAGGAAACCTTCAGTATAAATGTATTGGCTTGTGATTGCCATACATTTAAGCATTAAACGTTAACGCTGTTACTCTATTCCTTTACTTCCGATTCATTTGACAACTAATGTGCACTGGTACACTCATGTAATGTTAGCATTCTGAGAATATACAGTGGCACCAACAATCCCTTTGCTCATCCTGTCGATTTCATAACTCATTATATAAAAAATATTAATTATTAATTATTAGATACAAATATATAATGATGGACATTCAATCTAGATCATAACAGTGTCCAAAAGTTTTATGTCCATTTGGAAGTTTGTAAATGAAGTGACTGAGGTACGCTCTGTTAATCAACTGAACTAGGGATTCTAATGCAAATTGAAGTGATTTATTTTTAAATCACACAAAGGCAGTGTTTATAAAACCATACAGAGTGAGACAAATTAAAGAGAATTCCTACTTTCTCTCCTATCATCCTACAACCAGCTCCTTTACATATGCATGCACGCAGCACTATAGGAATAAATAATAATTTTTATAGGCAAAGAAATGACCCAGTCTTCCCTCTCTTGAAGCCCGGTGTCGCCACGAGACCGTCAGATGACCGATTAAAGGAAGATCATCTCAGTTTACTGATGAGCGCGGGTTGAGCTGTTTCTGTGCTGTGCGCACTTTACCCACTCCCCTCTCCAGATGCCTTGCAATAATAAAATGCTGACCCAGTGGGCTAATTTAATAAAAGACCCCTTTTCTACGTTACCACAGAGACGTAGCAGGTAATTACGCCCGTGGCCCGATCCCCTTGTGCACATGTAATTATAAGAAGGAACATTGATCTGAGGTTGCCCCCTCAGGGTTACCGGGGGAGACGGACGGCTGCCACCATACAGCGGGCCCCGGCGGAGCGGGAAAAGGGCCGGATCAGTAACAAGGTGTCCATAAAAGGGCCTCACTTTATTAAAGAGGCCATCTGACTGATTAAGTCTTTAATCTAACAAAGAGAAAGCATGCTGGGTCTGCTCCCGTACGCTGATCTGAACACACCTGTCTGGAGGACTTTTACACTTCAATCTCGGACTCAGAAATCATTAACATTAACAAAGAGCAAGAGGAGAGAGAAACTAAAACAAGCGAGAGCAGCAAACTTACAACCTTTCAAAGCCCTGGTGTGTTTTTAAGTTGTTTCATTATTAAGACAGAGTTATTAAGGTGGGGTCTGTGTGTGTGTGTGTGTGTGTGTGTGTGTGTGTGTGTGTGTGTGTGTGTGTGTGTGTGTGTGTGTGTGTGTGTGTGTGTGTGTGTGTGTGTGTGTGTGTGTGTGTGTGTGTGTGTGTGTGTGTGTGTGTGTGTGTGTGTGTGTGTGTGTGTGTGTGTGTGTGTGTGTGTGTGTGTTTTGCTTCATTATAAGTAACAGGGAAGAAGGATGAAGGAAAAACCAGTGCAAAAAGAATTGTCTAAAGACTTTTAATTGGATTTTTTTCTTAATTGAGTTCTGTATTGTGGCTAATAAAAAAGTGTACATCTTTATGTTCCACTGCACTGAAACACACACAGGCACGCACATAAATACACACACAGCTAACACCTAAATTGAACCCAGGGGGTCAGGGGTAGCAAGGAGGAAATGGGAAGCAGTGGGTTGAACGTCGGACCCTTCGAGTAAAATTTCAATTTAGACTAGTTTAGATTGACTGGCTAATTTCCAAGAGCTTACCTATAATAGCTTTTCTTAGTGTCGCCTTAATTAAGCTCTCACGTTTGCACTTTATACTGGGGACTGACACTAGACCCTGTTAATTCACATTTTTCCTGGTGCGAAAAACTTGTAGACACAAGCATATATATTCACTCAACAAAGATAAAGCTTTGAATATATGTTGTATTATATTTTAAAATAAGATGAAATATATTTGCATTGTTTTCCAATACAGCCAAGCGTATTATAGCTTTCTGATATGTGTTTATTTCACAAAGATATCAACCAATTACATTACAATCATATTTTAAGCCTGATTTTAAGTTATTACTTATCTTTTGTTTTATAATTATACTCCTTTCATAAAGCCAGGTGTATTTTTAAAGAGACATAAAGGTATACCCATGGAAGAATAATTGCTGCATGGAAATGACGATGAAAAAAATGTTTTGTGTTGCAATATGGTGTGTGCCAATTTGTGCAATCACGGCTATGAATGACTGGAACTAGCTTCTAATGAGGTCACACAGTTATCAATATATAGATCATTTAGCAAAGATTTAACAAATGCAGACTATTTGATAGCTGAAAAGATGTCAGCTCTCAAATAGTCTGCATTTGTTAAATGTCAGCTTTTAATGTTCTTCTGAAAATGTATAGTCTGTGTACATTAATGTCTGCATTCCTTAATGCTTAGAAATCGAACTGCACCCTGCATTTTAAGCACACATGAAATGACCAAGTTGAACCTAGTACAAACGTCATCTTGTCACATCACTCCCTCCCAGCAGTCATATCCATCAAGCATTCCTGTTTACTTTGTACACTTTAAGAGCCATTCCTACATTTGTGAAACTGATCAGATACACATGAAGCTCAAACTTTCTGAAACGTAGACACTTTTCCCCCTGGAAAACACCGTCCTTACACAGAAATGTGCATTACTATCAAGAAACACCACTTTTGGAGAGCCAAAGACCTTAAGGAGATCCTGTACAACTGCTAAGATTCTCCCTCTGCGATATACACAGAATCTGGCCGGTTCTTAAGAGAGATGTGGCTCAAATTGAACACCACAAACCGCCATTCCCCCTCCAGACTAGCGCTCCTCTGCTCTGGCTGGGCTACATCCATTCTGCCTCTGCAAAGGATTCACAATACTGCCGTACAACTCATATTGAACCAAATGAAAACATTCACTAAACTGTTACCTGCCCAGGACAGTAAATTAATTGACTGGAGAAAATAAAAAGCAGAACCTTTTTTCGAATTTTATTTTGGTAGTTGGAAAAATGATAGACAATCTCACTTTTTTCCAAATTGCCCCATTAGTTGGTTCAAGGTGTAATTATGGAAATTTCTAATATCTTATTATCTTTTAATTATAATGTTCATTATACTTACTCCGGAAGGAATGAAGTTAACTTTTTTTTCTATGTTTAGGGGGTTAATTATGTTGGCCCCAAACCCGCCTTGTCTGAAACATTTCCTTTATTTATCGAGATAGACATCTAATATACCTTCGTTTCATTAAGCAACTCTTTTACATGCCATTCAGCTGCTATGACAAGATCTTGTTGAAATGTATGCCTAATAGGTTCACAACATTGTGCGTTCCTTAAGTTTATTATAACAAGTATGTTATGTGATTTGACAGTTTTATGTCAATATTCTAATTTAATGAATTAGGATTTATTGTACGACAAAATGTGCAATACTTTTCTCCAATCTTACAAAATACCTCTTTATTATCTTAATGGTAATACGCTTCTAAGATTACCACTGTAAGTGCTAAGCTATTTCAGTTTGCATCAAATAGGCTGGGTAAATAAGATCAGTTGTTGGAAATACCAGCCCAAAAAATCACATTATCAGCCAAATATTAAACAAAAATTGTAATCTACACAGTAATTCAAAACTTGACGTGCCAAATAGAACATGGATTAAACTGAGGAATAGGACGTACAGGCTATTACCTGACTGAGACTGCATCCATGTTGCAGAAGCTGTTGGGGAAGATTGTCCTCCTAAAGTAGGAAATCCACCCTGAAGAGTTTTTGCAGTTTGATGTTCGAACTAGCAGAGGAACATGTCGATTAATATAAACCCTACAACAGATGGAGATCTACAATCAACGAATAAACTGTGTTGGACAGGACCAGGAAGTGACGGCTGCCATGTTAATTAAAAGCAGGAGCAGAGCTGGCGATAGGGCTCCCTTATGAAGGAACCGTTCAGGGAGCTAATCTAATAGATTACTTTCCTGACCCAAAGGTTCCCCAGGAGGGTAGACCTCTTCCCTTTCTTTTTGTAATATTGTGCCTGGGCTCATCTACCTCTTTAGAAAGGATACTACTAATATTATCCCGTTTTCATGGAAAGACTGAGACACTTCGTATGAGCACATTATACTGTGTTCAGCATGTTGTATTATTAAGCTGACATGTTTCTGTTGTATTGACCATCCAGGACTACACTCAAGCCTGTTCAAATGATCCCAGATTCAGGCTGGGAGAGGGTCAAGTATTGTAGCAATATCCCGGGCTACCACAATGCAATTTCCGTTCGGGTCTGTCCTAGGAGCTGAGTACTCCAGTTATCAGTCCCCGGAGCAAACGAATAAGAACATGACAAGGAGAGCCATATCAAAGAAAAGTACAACTAGAATATGTGCTCAGCAGTGAAGACCTCCTCCAAAGAAATCAGCCTGACAGAAGTGGGCCTCGCTTGGAGGACGCCAATTGACTGACTGGGTGTGGTATGCCACTCCCACTGCCACACCTTCTTTGAGTGAGTCACTTGTTACTTGGATAGGGTGAAACAACAAGACTAAATAAATATATATCAAAATAGAAACAGATATTACTCTAAAGCCATGTAACAGAAACACTCCCTATCGCCCCCCCCTTAAAGACTCCTCAGAAGTCCCGCCTCCTCTAGCCAATAACGCATGTTTGAAGCACCCCATTCCTACACAAACCTAATGGTGAAACCTTTGTTATCCTAACCCTAATCACAGACATGTCAATGGAACTGTATCTATTTTTTTGACCAGCACAATTATGTTTTTGTCACCCCTTTAGTCATGCACCCAGTCTCTCACAATAGGGCTTCGGTACCCGAGGGCTTGTTTACTACTGAGTTTAAAAACCTGAGAGGTACAGCTTTGTACCAGGACCATTCAAATAGAATCTTGAAAAATCCAAAGATCCAGAAGCCTGAAGTGTCTTGGATAAGACATCAAGATAAGAGAGACCCTTGTTACACATGGGGCCCTAGCATCCAGCGCAATTGATTTTCTACACTGACGCATGTATCGTTGCTACTTTGCAACTGGCGCAGAGCGTTCTTTTACCTCCACCGCCACGCATCCGTAAATTAGGAAATGATCTTGCGCCCCAAGGAGCGGTTCGGCAAACGTTCCCTGGTGCTATTTTGCAGTTTCAGAAAACAATTCGGCCACAAACCAGGAAATACCTGGTATAAAGGTAGTGGCGCGTAGTTCAGATGCTATTTTAAGGGCGCATGCATCATGTTGCTTGGGCAGCTCGCGCAAACACTTTCCTTCTCTCATCTACCTAGCCACACATTCTTGGTAAATTATTTGGGAAAGAACAACTGATACAGTGGTAATAACAAGTTGTACTTTTAAATCAATGCATCTGCAAACAACGTACAGCAAACATTTTAACACAGAAATCGTGTACAAGCCGATAACTTTTAGGATTGATGAACATTTGATAGTGAGAAAACATTGTTTTAGCGCGAGTGAGTGTTAAAAAGAAAGAATGAATTTGGATTGGGCGCGCATGTGCGTATGTGTAAAATAATTAATGAATGCGGGTGCGCTTATATGCATCCATCTGTTATAAAACACCCATATTAACGTACGCTAATCAGTCATGTCATGTATATTAACGGGGGGACACATGCAGATTAGGAACACAAGTCGATAACGATAATGCATACAATACTGGTAAGAAACTTCGTTTGTTA
This sequence comes from Melanogrammus aeglefinus, assembly GCA_900291075.1. NCBI lineage: Eukaryota > Metazoa > Chordata > Actinopteri > Gadiformes > Gadidae > Melanogrammus > Melanogrammus aeglefinus. The sequence goes on along the minus strand of OLKM01000641.1, from coordinate 193,062 downwards.
ATGTATTGTGTATATCTTTAAATAGAACCACAGTTACTGCATATCATATGTGTGTTAAGTTTTCTTTGCCAAAATTTATTTGAGGACTCAGTATTTCAGAAGTTGTGGAAGAAATCGCTATTCCATGTATGAATCAGGCAATATTATTTGGCCATACACTGAGCCATGCATCTGTCTCATCGGAGACTGCAAACGCGCTGTCAAATTATCAACTCGTCACATTCAAATGCGCTCATGGCTCTTAAAGGGGATGGGAGATGGCACTCTCATTGGTTTATTGCACGTTACACCCAAACCACTCCTGCGGGTAATTACGCTACTTCATAGGGCTGTCAAAATTGCTCAAAAATGACATTCGAATGTCCGTTTGGAAAAAAATCACAAATTCGAACTATTCGAATATCTGGTTGCCTATTTTACGCAGTTGCCGTCAATATGTCAATACTGCGACAAAACCATGGTTCAAATTAGTGGGATATATATATATCCTATAGTAACGTGGTGCGCCTTAATCATGAAAAGCCACAACTTTGTAGGCTTGCATCTTCACCACCACACCTGCAAGCGCGCAAACTATAGTAATCTGAAGAAGACGCCCGCTTCTGAATGTTACAAAGTATGCTAGTGGTAACGTTCCTTGCTTTGCTTACCATTTATCGAGAAGGCCTATTAAAATCGATAAAGAAAAAAATGCATGTTGTCCTACGTCTTCCACCATGCCAGCGAAAGGGCCAGCACTACGCAACCGTTCGGATTCATCGAAAAAAAAGCTGTCTCGGAACTTTGCCGAGAACATTGCGTTATAGCAGCTTTCACCAGCCAGACTACTAGCTCCCTGAGCTCTACTTCGGATGCTTATTGAATGGCATAGCCTGTGTTGTCAGCTCAGAACAGATTGTGAATAAGCTAAGATTCTCCATGTATGTGAATCAGAGCAATATTATTATGGCCAGCATACAATGAGCCATGGCATCTGTTCTCTATGTCGGAGCAACGTGGCTAAACTGCTGGGTTATTCTCAATGAAAAAAAAAACATTAGGCTATAAGAACAATCATCGCAAGCAGCACTGCTTATATTATTACTAGTCTGTTACACTTGTACCGCGGGAGTGTTTTTTCACATTCGAATATTAATTTTTACGTTCGAATTCGCGTTTTTGGATACATTTCGAACGAATATTCGAACTTCGAATATTCGTTGACAGCCCTACTACTTCAGACCAACCCTTTTTCAGATTTGCGTTGGGCGCAAGAGTCATTTATCCGCCCGTAAAATAGTAACATCGCCATAGAACCGCCCACAAAGCTACTTACGTTTGGCGCCTCTCACTTGCGTTTCAGACCGTTAAAATAGGGCCCATGCACTTCTTTCTCTGCACTGCAGGAATTCGTGTTTGAGCTTTGTGGCAGAATCCTACAATTCGTCGTTGGTTTATTTATTTTTTGTTTAATATTAAACATTATCGTTCTTTGCAATATGTTATTGGCTGTTGGTCAAGCTTCCGACAATATGCTCCATTGTGCTATTTCCCTAAATTACTCCAAAGGAACTTTTGCTTCCCCCTCGCAACATAAGGAGGCATCCTCCTGTAAATTGATTGAATGTAAAGTTTCCCTTTGTGACAATGGCAATCGGTTCAGAGTGCTGGTGACCTGGCAACGCTAGTGCTAGCTTACCCATTGATGCATTCTAGAACTCAATGACAGTTTTTCAGAGCAAATTTTGCTCCTGTTCCTCCTCAGAAAAGTCAAAGTCCCAAACCAAAAGAAGTAAACCTTTCAGAATTGTAGACGATACTCTGGTGAACATTTTCGGTATGCCTCTATCCCTGAGGCTAGCATGTTTGTGATCAACGAAAAAAGGGAAATCCAATGAACTGCTGCCTGACCGCATGTAACTAGGGCCGGGTTCGGGACCGCATATTGGAACCTAGATACAAGGTCTATATCTTGGGCTCCCAGCTGCCAGAACAGACCCAATCAGCCGGGATTATAGGGACAAGCAGGCCGGCTCCTCTTTGAACAAGGCTGTGCCCCGGCAGCTGTACCGATATCACTCTGGATTCAACAAGTCTGCTGGTCAAGTAAATATACCGGCCATAAATGTCTGCATCCTCTGACTAAATTACTGATTTCTCATTCCAAAAACAATGCAAAAAAAGTAATATGCAGGATTCTGAAACCATTCTTTTTGTCGTGTAATTTTTGTCATATGGGAATAAAGCTAATGTCTGATACTAATGGTAGATGCTTCAGAGATTTGAATCTCTAATGAATTCCAGTGTAACTACTTCAGCGATATCTTGTGTGACGTAGTAATGTCAAGAGAAATACTACAAAAAACATTCAAATAAGTCCTGCTGTGCTGTCTACATCACCAAAAGACATCTCTTAGCAATGTCAAAGTAATAATATTACTTCAAACATTTCAAACTATGTGTCATTGTTTCATCATTAGTTGTTGATAACTTGTCCATTCATAGTGGCTTTACGTGACACGCTGCGCCTGTTCATACTGAATCCTTTAGAACCACATTGAGGTAAATAACAAGAAAGAGTAAGTGGAATTGGTTCGAAGTATACAAAAATGTGTGAGTGTGTTCAGTGAGAGGGGAATTTAAAATAAGTGAATAATATTAGTGCAGGCAGATTGTAGGGTGAGCGCTGTAAGCAGTGGGATGCTTATGGCCACATGGTAACCATATTAATGACCATTAAGTAAACAAGAAATGGTGCCATTCATCCGCTGTCTGAACTCATCAGACTTATGAACAAGTCATGAAGTTCATTGCTAAGAATAAATAGCTACACCTATTAATGGATTCCTTTAACCTCTAGGGTCAAATGAACTGCTTCAAATGTCCCAGAACTGTGTCACGTTCTTCCATATTACGTTTTTCTGCCCTTATTATATTTTATTATTCCCAGGAAGCCACACTTGAGTTCAGACTATGTTCTATGGATGGAACAGGCACATATCCCGATCTTATAATCATAGCTTCATATTCAAGCTGAATTGATAATTGAATAGTCACAGATTGAATACGTGCACATCTCTGATTTCTGGTAGAATAGGAGGACAGAGATTTAAAGATCACGAGGAAAAATTATGAGTTCTCCTTCTCACACACACACACACACACACACACACACACACACACACACACACACACACACACACACACACACACACACACACACACAACACACACACACACACACACACACACACACACACACACACACACACACACACACATACACACACACACATACACACGATCCCAGCTCTCACATACAAAGACGTGTGACCCATTCAAATCTGAAACACAGCGGTTGTAACGATCCCTTTGTGCGCCATGGAGGTCATGGCCTGGGTTGTAACTATTTGATGGACCATGAGAGTACAGTTTTCTGGGTCCTCGGGAATGCTACCATTTATTAGCCTCTAAAAAGGTTCACACTAGAGGTAATTGTTGCACATGTTTTATCCAATGATTAGTTTCAATATTTTTTTAATTAGCAATATACTAATACATAGGCAACTCTACATTAGCCTATACGTGTGCATCTGAAAACATTGTAGAGATTGTCAACACTGAGGCAACTTTGTTCACATCTAAATGAGGTCATTGGGTAACTTAATAATTAATGATAATTTTCAGACCTCTTCCCTAATTCAGGGTATGAAACCAAAGCGATGAAAAATAACCATGAAAATAAGGTAAGTGTTAACATTAGACAGAAAAATGAAATAAGCTTTAACAGGTTGGTAGTAAAAACCTTCTGCATTGCACTGCATATCTATTAATCTATTAATGCTTTTTATATTGACCATCACAGTAACATTTTTAATGAGTTTGGAAGGTTTGTGGAGAAAATACTATGTGTGTGTAAATGGAAGATAGCACAGAATATTTCTGAATGACACACAGAACTGAGAGTGTGTGAAGAAAACAGAACTGAGAGTGTGTGAAGAAAACAGAACTGAGAGAGTGTGTGTGTGTGTGTGTGTGTGTGTGTGTGTGTGTGTGTGTGTGTGTGTGTGTGTGTGTGTGTGTGTGTGTGTGTGCGTGTGTGTGTGTGTGTGTGTGCGCGCGTGCGCGTGTGTGCGTGCATGCGTGTGTGTGTGTGTGTGTTAATGTGTGAATGAAAGACAAAACTTGTAGACATTGCTGAGGTAGCTTATCATCTTTGAAACCGATTCAACAGCCACCTCTGGCCTCTGCTGTAATCAGTCAGGCGGTGGTGATGGAAGGGGGGGGTTCTCCACCATCATTCAAACAGACACACACACACACACCTGCACGCACACACTTCTAGGTATGAGGCTGGCCAGGAAGAAAAGTGAGAGACGGACAGATAAAATACAAAAAGTAAGTGGAATAGTGAAAACATACAGCCGGAGAGAAAGATGCATAGAGGTAGAAAGGACGCCCGGCCGTGCGTACGGACGGGACAGGCGGGAAGGCTGGAGGCGGAGGGGACGTGTGATTTACTTTCTGTATCACAAATCAGTATGAACACCCCCTCCATGGAAGTGGCTGTGCTATGAGTTTAGTTCAGGTCTGCTAGGTCTAAGGGATTTGACTGGGACACAGTAATGTGGTTATTGTGACATAACATAATACGCATAATATTTAATCTCAATTAATAGCTGTTTGCCATTTGTAAAATAGGTTGAATAGTTTTTCTTTAATGAAGCATCATATTTTGATTTTGAATTCGTGAGTCCTACAGTGTAATACTTGGCTTATTGCCAGACCAGAAATGTAATAATATTCAATGAAATGTAAATATTAATGACAGAAATATGGGCAGTAGGAAGAGGACATGATGAGGGGCCGATGAAGAAGATAGAGAATTACATAGACAAGAAAGTGAGCAAGATTGATGCCATGGCCTGGCTCATGCCGTCTTCACTTCATCCTGTCACAACAGACTGATTAGCAAAGTTAAGTACCACAGAGCCGAATTAACACTGGAACCTCTTCTTGACATGGGTCAGGGTAAGTTTTTAATCAGAAACTTTCCCAAAGCCTAATCTTGATGTAGTGGAACAGTCGTTGTGCTTACGTGTGTGTGTGTGTGTGTGTGTGTGTGTGGTGTGTGTGTGTGTGTGTGTGTGTGTGTGTGTGTGTGTGTGTGTGTGTGTGTGTGTGTGTGTGTGTGTGTGTGTGTGTGTGTGTGTGTGTGTGTGTGTTGTGTGTGTGTGGTGTGTGTGTGTGTGTGTGTTGTGTGTGTGTGTGTGTGTGTGTGTGTGTGTGTGTGTGTGTGTGTGTGTGTGTGTGTTTGAATGGGTTCCTTAGTTGAAAGTAGGTGTGCAAGATTATTTAAGGCTAAGCGAGGTTAGAAGGTTTTTGCAGAAAAATTGCAGTATGCCAGATAGAATCTTATATTTGACTTAAGGTTATCTCAAGGTGCTAACTACATCAAAAAGGATGAAAATAAATGGTGTATCTGTATATATGAGGGTGTAAGTAAGACCTTCAGAAAATAACATTGGCAATCACATTTTCTTAACTCTTTTCACAACCTTTAACCTATAGAACTATGTATAAATATAATTCAGTAAAAAGTTTTTATTTAAAGGGTAAGTAAAACCCAAAATATTTTTGAAGCTGGGTCTCACAAAATGTTCTGAAGTTGATAAAATGTTGAAATTTAAGTCCCTGGTCACCCAAATAAAAAGGGTCATATTTTTCCATTAATTAAACGTTGATGTTACCAACTTATCTGTATAGAGTAAAACATTAATTAAATATGATAAAAGGTAGTTGAAAAAGTGCTATATTCGCTTATCCACAATCTCTGTACGATTTGAAGTGATATGGAACGAGCAGTTTCCTTGACAACAATAGGGTGAGACTACTGGGCAAGCAAGTGTCATTATTGTTCTATTCATAATTCTATACTGTCCCAATTATTACAAGCAATTATGTCCTTCCATGTACTTATAAGCTAGCCGTTTCATTTTATATGTTATGTATTGGGTGTGGAACTCCAAATGTTTGTGATTGGTCAAACTTATGATTAGTGCCATTGGTCAATTTGGTGTAAGGTTACTCCTCATTGTAGATATACCTTCATAATAATATCAAATATTCCCATATTTGTGTATCTACAGATTGGCTGGCAAACATACGTTACCACTTTGCCTATCCACCACACTAAAACGTACCTACATAACCCAAATAATGGATTTAGGTGTCAGGGACTTTTAAATATGAGGTGATTGCTACTTCCGGCTAAATTGCTTTTCCAGACTGAAAGTTATATCGAGTGTGGAGCGAGTGTGATGTGTGGTCACCTACACCCTCTGATGTTTGGCCTCCGATGTATTTATCTCAAGGCTGGAGATTGGAACCACACGCTGTGACAATTTCATTCAAAATGAAGGAGGGAAACACACTTCTGAATACATTTTTAAATATATCATCTCTTAGGTGTAAAGAAAGGGACCTTTTCAGGGACAGAGACAACGAGGGGCATATTATCTAATTCTGAATGTTTCCACAGTTATATTATTTGAAGATGAAATTGAATGCAATCGAAAATCTGTCAGTGGCAAAAATAATATTATGTCTGGTCCATATTTCGCCAAACCAGACACATTGGCTGCTTTTTTCCAGACCGTGTTACTCATGTCAACAATGGGGAGGAGGGGAACCTATGGTCAGAGTCCTTCATTTGTCCTGCACATTTAAGATGGTCCATATTTCCATTCCCTTTCGCTCCCGCATTTCTTTCAGCCTTTCTCTACCTCCTCCCTAAATCTGACCTGAGGTTACCCTAAGGTTAATGATCACACTGCAAAGGAAGTTTTTCAGCGGCGAGATTGTGAATTAGATGACAAAAATGGATTACACCAACATCTAAATCTTGGATAAATGGCAAATTAAAGTCCCTGCTACGGTTATTTAGAGCTGCTTTTCTTATGACTAACGTTAGCACACCGTTGTTTTGGGGGGCTTTTTGTCATAGAGTGCATATAGTGTATTTTCTAAGTAAATCGCTATCCCGGCAAACTCTCAAACATAATGTTATCTTTGAACATTCACTTCCCATGGATGGAGTCTAATGTGTATGGTTTAGAGACAATGTCAGGTGGGACTGTGGCACTTCCTTTATTTTCTTCTCACTACAGACGTATTGGACAACAATCAATTGCAGGAAGGTTTGACCAACTAGCCTCCTGCACTATATTAGCGGCCAATGGGAAGGCCTGGAATACATGGGCTGGATTCAGGAACACCATTTCAGTCATTCAAAAAAACAGTAGAATAGGGTCTGGAGCTGTTTGCTCTATGGCTACAGGCTGATGTTGAGGAGTCAAACCGGCACTGGATAAAATGTGTCATTGTATCCACTTCATGCAAGGCGACTATATATAGGTACATATAGCTTTTGAACTTGAACTTGATATGCAGTACATATTTCGAGCTGATCCAAACTAGCAGATCAAAAAAGTGGGGATCCTTTTGGATGATCTAAACATGGGGGTGCCGCATCCCCTGTGTGTGTGTGTGTGTGTGTGTGTGTGTGTGTGTGTGTGTGTGTGTGTGTGTGTGTTGTGTGTGTGTGTGTGTGTGTGTGTGTGTGTGTGTGTGTGTGTGTGTGTGTGTGTGTGTGTGTGTGTGTGTGTGTGTGTGTGTGTGTGTGTGTGTGTGTGCTGTGCGTGCATGTGCGTGTGCTTGTATGTGTGTGTGTGTGTGTGTGTGTGTGTGTGTGTGTGTGTGTGTGTGTGTGTGTGTGTGTGTGTGTGTGTGTTTGTCTGTGTGTCTGTGTAGTTGAATGTATTGTAGGGTGACTTAAAAAACAAACTGAGACAAAAAAAAACTTGGATGATGATCTTGATAATAATATTAATGAGAATATATGTTATAGAGAAAAGTAATATTTGAATTCGTCATCTCACAATGCTGTTCCAAAATATTAAAAGGGACAATAAACTCGAGAGAAAAAGATCAAGGTGGAGTGGCAAGCATGAGAAAACAAAAGAAGGAAGAGGCAGCGGGAGCAGGTAGAGCTGGTGGTGGAGTCAGGGAGGGGGGATGACTGATAAGAGACTATTCGCTGAAGGCCGTATGGGGATGGTGATTATAATTAATATGACCAAGAGGATATGATTTTTGTACTGCAGTAATCATTCTACTATCTGCCTGGACTTCTGAATTTAAATAAATACTTATTACATTGTGCTCAATTTTATGAGTCAAAACCATCAAACTGTTTATAAAGATGTTTAAATGGTTATGTATGCATTTACATTATTACATATTGAAATGTTTGAATATAATTGTCAAATGCTTCACTACTATTCATACCCATTTTTATGACTCTGATTTAAATTTATTGTTTAAAATATGTTGAAGAACAACACACTCCGATTAGAAATGATTACCGCATTTAAGCTAATAGCTCAACTATCTTGATCGAAAGATTCATGCCCTATTTGGATCTCTTAAACTTGAAATGTGAAAAGCTGTTTGATTCAAAACTTTGTTCCGCTCATTTTGTTCCACATTTACCTAAGTATATTCTAAAAAAATATTCTCGAAGTCCTTGTACCTTAAAACCATGTGCCATGTGAGCCAATTCAGCTACAAAAACATCAAACTGTCAAATATCTTTGAAAAGCGAAAGCGGCAAAAACTCCCTTTTCATATAGAAAGTGTCCACAGAGACGTCAAAATCTGTGCATTGTTCCAAACTTGTGATAGTGCCATCGAGACAAGTTCCTTCTCGCTTATAGCGCTCAGGCTGCAAAAGCAGGGCAGATGAGGTGTCATCTGATGGTCTATAATACTCATGAATCCAGAACACCTTCTATTAAGTTATTTATGCAGGGCACAGTAGAAAGATTAGGAGTGCCTATGAGCTGTACAATACAACCCTTTGTGTGTTTGTCTACAGAGGAAGGGGAACACAAGTACAGGGGCATTGGAAGGGAACAGAGATGGGGTTCAGGGAACTCCATGGACTGAGGTTTTTATACAAGTTCCAGGAGTTAATCGTAATAATGGTAATCTACAGACAAACCATATTAATGTGCACCTCCTCCAGTAAGTGAGGCCACTAAGTTCACAAGTGCATAGCATAACCCATGTGCTCCTCAACCACGGGAACTAGGGGGAAAAGTACCTACACTGATTGGTTTATTTTGGTTCGGCAGCGACATCATTTCTATTCAGTGGCTTTTTACTGTGTGTTTTTACTAACCTCTCAGCATAATCTGTCAGTATTGCTCTTTAAAAACGCATTTGATATATTATGCTTAACAAATATACATTTCAAAAAGTGCCGCTACCAGTGCATTGCTTTGCTCAGGGCCTGTGTTGAATAAGAAATGACTTCCTGACAAATGGTTCTGAGATTGTATAATCTTCTCTAAACTAGTGAAGAAGAATTGGAGATAAATAGGCTGCTTCGTACTCTTTCACATTTTAAAGTTACATGTGTTGACAATTTATCAGCTGAAGAAAATCAAGGGACCAGGAAAGCAGGGCCATTATGGGATGGATGCAGAAACTCTAGGGCTCAACATCTCCTCCCTCCGTCAGTGCTTTCCCAGTGACTTGTGGTAAACACAGTTTCTCCCTCTTCAGTTACTGGGCAGGGCTATGTTTCTGTTCAGGCGTTCGCCATCCCCACTCACCACAATGGGATTCGGGGGGTAGCTGCTAATCCAAAAAACAGCCAGTAACAATTAAAGCATACGATAGCGTGCATTTGAACTACGGATGGCAAGTTCAGTCCATCCATGTTAAAATCGACTCAGTGGAATATTCCTGGTGTCTTTGGCTATGGAAGCACAATAAAAACAGATGTTTCATTTGAAAAGCAATGACAGCAATGTGCCTTTCATTCCCCTTTTGTCAGAGTTTTTGCAAATTGGATATGTCTTGCACATGTTTGTGTGTGTGCAATGTATGTGGATGTGTGCATGTTAATACCTATGATTGCCTGTGAGTGTATTGGCGTGTGTGTGTGTGTGCTGTGTGTGTGTGTGTGTGCATGTGTGTGTGTGTGTGTGTGTGTGTGTGTGTGTGTGTGTGTGTGTGTGTGTGTGTGTGTGTGTGTGTGTGTGTGTGTGTGTGTGTGTGTGTGTGTGTGTGTGTGTGTGTGTGTGTGTGTGTGTGGTACTGTTCTCTCACACAAACGTACACAGACATGTGTTCACATTTACTGCCATTTGAGCAGTGACCAAGCAGTCTGCTCTCACACTGAGAAACAGCAGGGTAACATTTCACACTGAGCAGTAAATATACACTTACAGATAAAATCACAAGCACCTTCTCCTTCTTTTCCTTCCCTCTATCTCTCTTGCCCACCATTTTATCCTCTCCTTCAATAGTTTGTCTCCCTTTTCAAATTTGATTTGACTCTCCGTCATTATTTTTGTTTTATAATTTATCCAAGTCTCGTCTGTCCAGTACTTCACTGTGTCCTCACAACTTAGCTTATCTTCAGTGAGCAGACTGCAGCCATCAGAAGGTGTGTGTCCCTTTTTAGGATTTGTGTTGTGTGTTTGTTCGGATATGAAGCGGCCAAGGCAGTGGATTTTGCAGGTTCCTACTGTAGTCTACTCTATGTGCAAGCACAGTTAAAGTGTGGCACTTCCACCTCAGTAGGGGGACTTTTTAAGATGTGACACACCAGAGGGGGCTGGGTTAAGACGTGACATGCTGTGGCAAAAGTCTTGTCTCAAAAGAACAGGTGCTAAACAGATTTTTATCAAGTGGAATTCTCCTCGGGAGTCCATGAAATGTGTCTTTCTTTAAGACCAAAAAAGAAAACCCTGTACGCTTCATGGGAGCGGCGCCCTAAAAGAGTATGTTATCCTGCAAATGGGCTCGCTTATTTGGTCCCTCCTAGAATCATTGAATTCCCATTGTTTTAGCCGATTGACAAAGGTGCAATTGATACTTGGACAAAGTCCAGGAAAAGAGAGATAATACACATTATCAGCCAGTCCTTTGTTTAACCTTCAACGTTGGCCAAGGGCTCAATGAATATGCAATACAGAACGTACACAACGCCATACCATCACACTCACCACGTTATAAGTGAACCTAAATACAAATATTATTATTATTATAATAATTTTATTTTTTATATATTTCATTTATTTATATTTAATTATAATCTGTGGCCATACCTACATTATGTGTCGCAGAACAATTATAGTTCCAAATTATGAGCCTTATCAAATAACTTGTAAGAGGCTTATGACACATTGTTAGTGGACTAAGCAAATAGTCAACTGTCTATGCAGCCTTAAGCTACTTATAGAAGCAGTGGCCAGTGATCCACTTCTGAGGGAAATCGTAGCACATACCTGCGTGACAAATGTTATTTTACAATATAAAGTAGTATTTGCAAATGCTTACATTGACATGAGCAACTTTTGAGCCAGAGTTGCCAAACTTGGCAACTCACTGCCTTGGCAATAAGCCACTTAACAATTAGGCCATTTATATTTCATTTCAATCAGGGAAAATCCAGCCTAATTAAAAAATGTCATTGTAAACTGCTCAACCTTTACAAACATCTTCCCATTTCCAATAATCAGGTGAATTCATTACGGAGCGACCGGCGGCACTTCACCCTCCGACTAAGTCCACTCTCCCTGCTGTATTTTTATTTCCTTAAGTAAGGATGAAACACTAAAACGATAAGACGGGTTGCTGGGCAAGAAACCTTTAACACTTGGAGTAATTACTTCTCTTTGTGTCTTTCTTTTTAAATTCATTTTAATTAAGGGCGTCAGTGTTGCCTGTAAACGTCCATTTCCTCGCTAATCTAAAGTAATGCGGCCACTAATGAACAGCGAATTGAATGTGTTGAGTCAAGTGGCCTTTTGGCTTGTAGCGCTCCCATGCTAGCTCGCTGACACACTGGTCAAGGATATAGGGCCAGGTGGACACACAGACTCTCTCACACACACACACACACACACACACACACACACACACACACACACACACACACACACACACACACACACACACACACACACACACACACACACACACACACACACACACACACACACACACACACGCAACGTACAACTCTCCCTCTCGATCTCCTATCTCTAGCTCTGTCCAATACAAACACACTTACTTCTCCCTCTCACAAACCTGCAAGCAGTACGCAAACAGACACACATATACATTTGTATGCAAACAAATACATACATATCCATCTACTGGTCTGGTTGTGCTGCTTTATTTGAGCTCACAAGGGAAGCTAGGTCTGTGATCTTGGTTATTTACTCTGTATTGGTGAACAATATTAAAATATATATTTATTTTACATATAAAATATACAATACATATTTCTAACATCACATCCATTCAATCTACATTCTTAAATCTGCAAGATTCAATATCTCAAATATATAATAATAATATATAATACATACAAACAAACACATACATACTAGTTTGGCAAATATGCAGTACAC
>OLKM01000641.1:168089-175589 GCA_900291075.1 Melanogrammus aeglefinus | reverse complement strand
TTAAACCTAGCACCACCATCACCTCAACCACAACCACAAAGGTGTACACAAATTGTGTTGCGTTTTATATCTCAGAGATAGGGCTCCCTGGAACTGACTTCTCAGCTATCAGGCAAAACACACGAACAAAACTGAAAAAAACCCTCTCCTTTGAGATTTCCATTGTTTTGCCTTTGGGCAATGTTCAATTGAACTTTACTTAAAGTCCTTTAGTCTGATTCCCTTTAAAGGTGGTTCCAGCGGAAGCCTCTGGGCATTTGGCCATGAAGATACTGCCCCCAAGAGGCCAGCGGGCCGCTCGTTGGCTAAACGCTGCTGATGTTGTTTTCTGGCCCATTATCAGCCCTGGTGTAAAGCCGGCGAATCCTGGAAGAAAGATTTTCCTTTGGAGACAATTTAACAGAAACTTAAAGAGGCCTTTAAGGGGTAAAACTATTTTTTCGAAGACTTTTTCTCTGCTTTCTTTGTCCGCATGACTTAACAAGTAAGTGTGTGATTACATCGTTCCCCACTATGTGGTTTCGAGTCCGTTATTAAGCCACGATGAATTTGGTTACTGCGAGACAGACACTGTCGTCTGCCGGGTGGAATTAGGAAGTCAGTTCTGGAGGGGTGCACACACACTTACACACACTCACACACACACATACTCACACACACAAGACACACACATGCACACGCACACAAAGGAAACTACTCGCAAGCAGTACCCCAGTCATAATCACTATGCAAGTCAAGTGACTCAGGTCAACCATTAAGCACGACCATTTCACCACTTAAAGACACAATCCCTTTTGTTTCAAGATTCTTGGAGCCCACAGGTATCGCCGGAGGTCACGCTCACACTACAGTTTATACCTCCGATGGGCACACATTAGTGTCGGTTTGAACTTCAATTCAATGTCGCCATATATTTTTGATCAAAATAAAGACACCACATACGAGGTGATTATTAGTATTATTTTGTAGGCCTATTAGTAAGATCCATCCCAAATAGTTTGCTCTAGGAGTGAACGAGATGTGTACCGCCGCACTCTCACCCTCTTTGTTAAAAGATTACTTGTATGCGATTACAAAAACAAACAAAGACCAGAGTGTATATATAATCATGTTCTGCCGCTTCAATCTAGTGCAGCCTTATGATACCTTACCACACACACGCATGCACCCACACACCACACACACACACACACACACACACACACACACACACACACACACACACACACACACACACACACACACACACACACACACACACACACACACACACACACACACACACACACACACACACACACTACACACACACACACACACACACACACATACACAGACACGTACACACACACACACGCTTACACACACACACACACAAATACACATACACAGACACGTACACACACACACGCTCTGCTGCAGGGGACACTCCTCAAGTCCCACCAGCCCGATCAAATGACAGAGGGCTAATGAAGTCATTGAGTAAATGATTTGTTCATGATAATCAACATCATTTCTCTCTCTCTATCCCTCTCTCTCTCTGTCGATCTCTCTCTCTCACCCTCTGTGTAATGACTTTGTTTAATTTCTCTGGGGAGAGACAGCAATAAGCGATCATCTACAAAAAAGAATTGCTATGGGGATTGTGGCGCCATGGTGGTCACATTATCTCTGCCTTGGTGGCTGGCTATATAGATGACTTGCTGGCTGGTTTCATCCGCTGACAACCTTACCACCTACCTTACCCCTCCACCTGATTGGCTGTCTGACTTTCATATCACAATCAATATCCCCATTTAAGCGCTACCTGGAAACCAAGCATTCATTGAAGTCTTTATCCAAGATTTAATTCAACAAGCAGATATTGTGGTTTTATGCATACCCATTACAGCAACTTGGCAACTCACAAGACTAATAACCTACCAGATATTACCAGAGTGAAGGCAAAACCATGCTTTCTCTGGGATGACTGAAACCAGACCCTGCTGTCTACTCTATGCTTTGCTTCTATACGGCCTTGGACAGCCACACAAAACAAAGTCCACATCCTGGATCATTTAGTTTCAAACATTTCAAATGTTTTAATTATTATTGTATATTATTTTATCATTTTTATGAGACATGTTTTTTTTTTAAAACGATGGCAGTGGTTAAAATTGTAGTTATGGTGATATGTAGTAGGACTGAAATTAAGGGATAAATAAACAGTTAAAATGGAAGCAAATCAAAGCACGCTGAATAATGAAATAGTGACACGCAGAATGGCCTGTTACCATGAATGAGAGTCATTAGAGGCCTGGTTTGAATACCAATGGGATCCTTCTTTGTAGAATAAAGAACCATGCAGTATTAATGTATTAATGGCATTTCAGACTCTAACTCTCAACTTTGCTGATCAAAGAAAACCTATTATTATATAATTATATAACCTGTTATTATAAACATATATCTCTATATATCACTATATAGCTCTCTATATATCTAGATCTCTATATATCTACACCTTTATAGTGTGTGTGTGTGTGTGTGTGTTGTGTTGTGTGTGTGTGTGTATATATATATAATATATAGTATATAGATAGTGATAGATAGATAGATAGATAGATAGATAGATAGATAGATAGATAGATAGATAGATAGATAGATAGATATATAGCCATTGTCTTTATCTTGTTGCAGATGACGTATGTGCATTTAACTAATTTCTTAAGGTTAATAATAATGATAAAAAACAAATCAGAAAGTAAAAGTAAAGTGTTTAAGGAACTCTATGCCATGGCGCGATAATGTATCATTTGAATACCATTGAACATATTAAATAACAGATGTTTATTAGCGGCTGGAAATGCACTGGTAAAAAACACTCTGAATTAAAAGCAAATGACACCACTGCGTCACAGCTAGAGGTACTGGCTGTTTGAGGTTAATTTTTAATAGTCAAAAGAAAATGATGCAGTCTCTACCCACCCTGTTGTTATTCAAAACATTATTTCATGTTGTGACTTTACAAAGTTATGACTTACCAAGTTAGCTAGCATTGTGTGTGTGTGCGTGGGTCTGAGTGTGTGTATGTAAGTGTGTGTGTGTGTGTGTGTGGTGTGTGTGTGTGTGTGTGTGTGTGTGTGTGTGTGTGTGTGTGTGTGTGTGTGTGTGTGTGTGTGTGTGTGTGTGTGTGTGTGTGTGTGTGTGTGTGTGTGTGTGTGTGTGTGTGTGTGTGTGTGTGTGTGTGTGTGTGTGTGTGTGTGTGTGTGTGTGTGTGTGCGTGCGTGTGCGTGTGTGTGTGTGCGTGCGTGCGTGCGTGTGTGTGTGTGTGTGTGTGTAGGGAAGGGGTGTGTAGGATGTTGGCGCTAATCAATATGGTAGTCCAGTCCACACAGGTTGTGATTTTTTTTGCCACTCTAGGTTTAAATATAAACACAGAGAAAATGGCGTGGTACCTAGAGCAATGGGTAATGGTCAACCATAGTGAGGAAGACCTAGCCTGGGACCAGACCAATCTGCTCGTGTGTTATTTTCTCTGGCAGATGGTCTGTCCCTCCTCTTGCTCAGACAGAAGCCGACAATCACAACCGCTGATCTAAAATGGGGCGCATTTGAAACCACGATGGCTTGATGACCAAGATGTCTTCAATTGATGTTAAAAGGTCTGTTGAATCAGTTATCCCTAACCAAATGTAACGTCCTTCTGAAAGAATATAAAAAAATCGGTCCTTAAGATTTTGTTGATAAGAAAGTAGAACATACAGTATTTGCCGTCCTTCGAACTAGATTTGGTGAAAGTTGAACATAGCTCAGCACTAAGTTGTAGATTCAGTGGCTAGTTGCGTTCAGTTATTTTGGTCAGCCCCCGTTGATAACGCCCATTGGCAATCCGGCCTGATACACTTTAGAGGTAGTGTGCCGACATCAGGCTGAAGGAGCCTAGTAGATTCAGGCAAAACTGAGATGGAGCTCTGTTTCCACAAACTCAATATCTCCTTATAAAAAAATGTATTTGCAAAGATGTGGGCAGGATTGCAACTGAAAATCTACAATTAATATTTATTACAATTAAATATATATCAGTTATCCTAAATGAAAACAATTGGCTTTGGTTGGCTGGAAATACAGGCGTATTAAAAGATTTCTAAATATCTTTTATAAAACCTTCATAAAACTTTTGACTTCAGTGCATAAACCGAATCATAAAAATAATACATACATTTAAAATAAATCTGCCATCTCTGCTCATCACTCTTCCATCACCATTATTGTCATATCCAGTCTTTCTTCCCATCATCTCTGATTATTAGATGACCCCCTCCCCCCCTCCACTCCTTCTACTCGTGTTTTTCCTCAACTCTCAACTATCTAACTGGATCTCCGTTGTGTCTCTCATTCTCACACACAGGGCTGGTTCAGTCCATCTCTCACCTCTCCTTTTCCTTCTTTCCCTTGCTTTTTGATAGGATGAATTTGACTGACATTAATCCTGCCTCAGAAACTGTCACAACGTGTTCAGATCATGCTGATTGTGTCTCTTTTGCTCTCAGAGAAATAACCTGGAATGCACTGTCTCATACGCCATTTCACTGACTCTGGATTTTTCACTGTCAAAAACGGGGGGGGGGGAAATGACATGAAGGCATTCAAACAATTTATACTTGATCTTTGGTAATACTTATAGATAGTTTGTTGTTCTGCTCACTTTCATCACATTCTGGATGTCCCTCCCTTTATCATTGTAATTCCTGTGCCTATACAGTGCCTATATATATATATATATATATATATATATATATATATATACATACATTTATCTCTAGGTCATCCTAGGACAAGCCCTCCATCTGCGTTTCATCTTCCTGACCCTACACCTTGCCAGCAGCCAGAGTGTCTGTTCCTAGTCCTCCCTGTGTTTGGGCATGGCTTCCATGGGCTAGCTCCCGCTGACCCACTCTTGGCCATGCTTGCTTTAATGTCCTGCTCTGAGGACCTCACCTGCGACCCCAGGTATGTGAGGTCTTTATCTTCAGGCCGGGCCCGTCCTCCTGTTGTATCCGGAGGTGAGGTATTATATGTGTTATTTCTCTGTCCCCTTGGCTGTCAGCCTGACCATGGTGCCCTCTTGTCAGAAGCTCCTGTTCTGCTCCCAGCTGTGAGACCGTGGGCTGATGTCATCTGCAGTCCAAGTCCGTGAGGACTACAGCAGGGACTGGTCTTGACCTCCTCTGTGTAATAATGCGGCCAAGTTCCTGCTCTCGTCCGATGATGACATGCCTGAGTGAGTCAAGACTGTGACGAAGGAGAAAGGTTTGGCGAAGTTTTATCTCAGAACATATTTGTATTCTCTTTTGGTGGTCCATGGTGTCCACGGTTCGGTTTCAATGCAGTTGCGTATCTTGACTGTATCCCGGCTTACTAGAGCAGATCTTTCAATAGAAGAGAACATGATCTTGTGTTCTTACAGACTTCTGGGGGAATTTTTCTGGCCCAGGATTTCTTCACTGCTTTCCAAGTAGATTTCCCATTACCTAACAGTCTGGGCTGTGGCTAGATGATTGCCAAGTGAGTGAATCTGGTCGGCACTCTCCCTCACTTGTCCATGCAGCGCCTACAACCTGTTTGTCCTTTGACATTCTGTGCCCACTTACCCTTTTCATGACTATCCATGACTCCCCCAACTGGCGCTCGACAAGAGCTGCCTCTGCTCTTCACATCTTCTCCATCAGCTCCTCTCCTTGATCCAGGCAGGAGCATTGAAGAGAAGATGTCTGGTCTCATTCAACACCTTGTGATTATCCATAGTCCCTCGCGGTGCAAGTTCTGGTGATCATTTTCCACTTTTCCGTGAGCCTTCAGCACCTCAGGTTGGGAGGGTTCTCATCCTCTTCTTCCCCGGCACGCAAAGCCCAGTGCCTCCACATCTGCGATGATAGACCAGCTCTCCCTTGCATTAGGCACCTCCTCCCAACAGCTGAGAGTGACATCTCACCTCCACTCTGGATGCGGCCTGAAGGACAGGTCCTATAAAGGGCCATGCCAGGCCCTCCAGCTGGGCCCGGGAACCCTCAGGCCCACTCATAGCCTCACGGATACCCCTCAGCGGTCTGGGAAGAGACACAGTTCAAAGTGCTTCGTGGCTCAGCACTCAAGATGTAGATATAGTTATATCTATATACATATATAAAGAGATATTTCCCATAGACAATGAACAATGGAAAATTGTTCATTGAAAAAAAAAATCCGAAACCTACTGGCACACTGTAAAGGCAGTGTCATAAATTGCTGTTTTGCAGTTTGTCTTACATTGGATTGTGCCACAGTAAAACGAAAGGCTTTTCATTGTCGAAGTTATAGTTTTGCCTCAAGTGTGTATTCTGGATGAGCTCCCTAATCCCATCATCACATTGGAGCAGCTTCTATCCACACAAAACCATTGAGACATAATCCTGTCAACACACAACACACACCACTCTCACTCTCACCTACACATCACCACACTCACTCACGACACATCACACACACACACACACACACACACTCTCACCCACACACACACACACACACACACACACACACACACACACACACACACACACACACACACACACACACACACACACACACACACACACACACACACACACACACACACACACACACACACACACACACACACACACACACACACACACACACACACACACACACACACACACACACACTGTCTTTCATGAATATAACATCACGTACATGCATATACAATCCCTCCCACTCCCACTCCTTGTGTGTGTTGTGCTGTGTGACCTGGGAGGACCTGAGGACGGCCAGTTGACTCTCCGCTAATGCTCTATAAATGTGACTTCCTTCACCCTGTCTCCCTGGCAGATCCACAGCCCACCATTAGAGGCTCAGAGAGGAGTAGAGGTAGGGGGCAGGCAAGAAGTGACCTCCTCAGGTTGCACTCTATTGCTCTCCTGCGATAAGTATAACACAAACACACACACACACACACACACAAACACCAAAAAGAACACGTGCTGACTAACATGCATTCTATCAACAAATATAGTTGCAACAGAACACAAATGAACACAATCAGGCGGTAAATATCTGACCTTTTGTAACTTAATTTCAATACCAATGTCCTGAATCATTGATCCTAGACTGAATCACTTCCCCCTTTCTCAAAAACTAAAGAATGTAAAAAAAATTGTGGTTTACCTCCCATGACTTCGGCAAGAGAAAGAGATGTTCTTTAGAATTGTACTTCTTTTAAAATGACCATGTGCGTAAACACGTGTACACACCCACCCCCACACACACACACACACACACACAAGCACACACACACACACACACACACACACACACACACACACACACACACACACACACACACACACACACACAACACACACACATACACACAGAAACACACACACACACACACACACACAAACAACACACACAACACGCACACACACACACACAACACACACACACACACAGACAAAC
>OLKM01000641.1:158089-165589 GCA_900291075.1 Melanogrammus aeglefinus | reverse complement strand
CACATGCACACACAAAACACACACACAAAACACACACACACACCCACACAAAATGCTGAGGTAGTAAGTTATTGACACTTATCGAAGGTAAAACAAAAGCGGAGGATCACAGCGTCAGGACACTGACGTATAGAGCCAGCATTGATGAACAGAGGGGCAAAACAGAGGCTGTGAAGGACAGACTGCTTGCCTGCAGTAAAGTGAATAACAACTACTTTAGTTGGCTCTTACTCTTGTCACCGCAGAGTGCCAGTTAATTTAGTTCATCGGGTTCACACACACATAGCTGGGAGGGACGGCTGAGAGCCAAGTTCTAGTGCTACATTAAGTGCAGGTTGCCATGGCATTCAGAATAGAAACGTCTGGAAACGTCTCTCTCTCTTCACCCTATATGGTCTGCCCCAGACAGACACACTGCAAATACATTCCATAGAAAGACGGGATGCTCACCAGAGCACCCATAATGTGTGTAGAGCCACAGCTACATTAAAGGGGCTTTAGGGGAGATTCAGGAGCTGTTATTTCAGTGTCATTTGTTAGAAATGCCATCGCCATCCGTGAGTGAAACGGGCTGTTAACTGCACCCGCCTCTAGTAAGCCCATCTCCATTATAGACCGCTCCCGGCTCATATCTGACCAATCAGGACACCTCTTCCCTGATTGGTTCGGGATCGTGCCTATCATTTACAGATGTGTGCATGCGACATTACTCAACGCAGTGAAACTTATGGATGTATGGAGTATAGAGGGAGGGGGCGTTTCTTATCTTACTCTTTTCCTCTATCTTCAGCTCACTCTTTAACACTGTCAAAGCCTACCTTTAAGGGTCATCACCATCTGGAGAATTAGTTATGGTGACATTTCAGAAAAACACGCGCATCCAACCAGGATCTCTGTGCAATCAGTCCACCGTGAATGAATTCAGGTATTCAGGCATATTTCGATGCACTTGAGAATGCTGTTTTGAAACAAGAAGAAAAATATGCCGGCCTATATATAAATAATGTCATCTTAAATAATTTCAAATTAATAATCTATCGTCATGTACTCAAATTATGATAATTAGTTAGATAACCAGATGGATCACTCCTGCTGTTTGTAGTGCAGTGGTATAACATGAACATGTAACCCATATGGAATATAGGGCTACTAAACCCTTAATTATTTAAAGATGCAATTGCATACTCTCCATTAGGTAGCGCTTGACATAATTCCAGTAGTAGGATCTTACGTGAGCACCTCGTTTCCATGGGGGTCACCTTGCAGGGTCAGAACAGTCTCATTTATAGTGAATGCACAGAGAAGGATTCACAAATGTATTTCAATGCACACACAAATGGATATTGTATGTATAAATGTAAAATAAATCCCTAAACAAAAATAAATTTCACAAGCACATTTCTGATCCACACACAAATGTTTCTTGTTTTAAATAAATGTCATATAAATCCATAAATATGTACCAACTGTACCAACCGATTGTTTAAAAACTAATGAACTACGAGCTAATTCAGTGTACGACACTAAGATGGGCGCATCTCCCTCCCCCCCGTGACTCTTAGCTTTTACTTCTTCGCCACCTAGAGATTGTTATGTACAATCATTCAAACACCCCATGTTATTTCTAATAGACATTTGACCGCGGGAACCAGGAGGCTTGGAGGCTGGACTTATTCTTCGGAGGTCAGGACTGCAGTCATGTGATTGGCTGAAAATGAGGGAGGCATCTGATTGGCTACAGAGAGTTCCTTGTTGAACGGAATGTCCAGCTGGTGCAATTTCGCAATACCCCAAAAACAGTGGTTACCCCCGATATATCACTCATAGACTACTGTTAGATTTAAACAGCAAAGACAGAGACACGTTAGAAGTCAACCACAACATAATTTATTGCAGCAATTTAAAATTGCAAAAATACATGTGCAGACGAAATGTACGATCAAACGCCACGTCCCAAGGCAACCCTCTCACAAGGCATATAATAAAATCAAATGATTCCATTGCTCTTGTGTGGGAGGTCGCTTTCGAGCTGCACTGGCTGTCTCCCTCTGACTTTAATTCAACCATCGCGGTTAAAATCACCTCAGATTGATCAATGACAGAAGACATATTGTACACGAATCATGCCGAGACCAGCGGGTGTCCGAGAATTTCTGCAGGCGTTTTTTGTTGCGATTGTTTGCCATAAAGCACTGTAGGCGCTTAGGTGAGGCTGTGATGAAGTTCATTATTTATTGGACCGTTTCTAGACAGTTATGGTGCATCCACACCAAACGCGTTTGGGGCGGGAGGGGCGGTCACTTTGCATACAAAGTCAATGCACAGATGCGAATGGACGCGAATGCTTCTTGCGCGGCGCGAACGATACGTTTGGTGCGGCGCGAAAGACGCGAAATTCGCAAGCGAAATTCGCTTGAGTTGAATATATTCATCTCACGCGAAAACTTCGCGTGACGCTTTGAAGCGAAAGCCAATCAGCGTTGACACTCACTCTGACGTCATGACGTCAACGGTCGCTCATGAAAACAACAATGGACGACCAACTGGATCGTTAGCAGTTTGCCGGCACCTGGTTACTCTACGACACCAGCCTTTACTGCCCCTCCCTTCACGCGCGGCGCGAATACTTTCACCGCGCCGCATTACTGGGGCTACATTCAACCCCCGGCGGTGATTATACACCGATTCGCGCGCGCGAGCAACGCGAATTTTCGCGTTTGGTGTGGACGCTGCATTAAGGTACGGCCACACCAAAAGCGTTACCCGCGTATCACGCGTATAAAATCGGCCATTTTCCATAGGGGAACCATTGGTTTAACGCGCGTATGAGACGCGTACACGCGTTACAACGCGTATAAGCAACATTTTACTCGCGTTAGGCGCGTATGAGGCGCGTATATTGACGCGCGTATATTGACGCGCGTACATATACGCGCGTACGAGGAGTTCAAAAAATTGAACTTTTTTACCGCGCGTACGCGCCGCAATAGCCAATGCAGCGTTTGAGCTTGACCCACGACGTCACTGGCAGGAGAGAGCTTGCACAGAAGCATAACGCGGCGGCCGACATCTTTCTTTATTCTGGGTGGAAATAGTAACATAGTTACGCCATTAAATGCGTTTATGTAAACATTTCTAGCGAGAAATGTGCATTTTACTTTCATAATGTTCGCTCGGTGAATGTGAAGGATGTTTGGTTTGATAGTTATGACGAAGAGGGAACACTCCATTCACTTGCATGGACAGCGTCTCTGGTTGCTAAGCAACCTCAACGTCTTGGCGGACTATATCTCTGCTGATCAACACTACGAATGCTGGAAACACAACAGACACACCATGTGTTATTATATACCATGTATACCATGTTATTTAACCCGATTATTGTTATTTATATCCGAGATTATTTAATCTAACCCGATCCAAGCTCTATCATTCACCGATGGTAGTGACCTTCATGTTTGCGGAGCTTTGGAAAGAGAATGAGCGGGAGAAATTGGGCGGTCTCATCTACGCGCGTTACGCGCGTATCTGACCATTTTTGACACAAAATGGTCAAGCAACATTTTAGCTGCGTTACGCACGTACATGGTACGCGGGTAACGCTTTTGGTGTGTTCGCGGCTTTACAAACATCCCTGACAATGCGCAATCGCCAAGTTGAGAGCGTGGTTTCTGCAGTGAACATAGACTGCTGCGGGAGAATGTGCTGCGATGCGTACCTGAACGCGGCACACTTTCCCGCTTACATTACCAGCACCATCATAATGCCGCGAACACACCAAGCGCGTACCTCGCGTACCATGTACGCGCGTAACGCAGCTAAAATGTTGCTTGACCATTTTGTGTCAAAAATGGTCAGATACGCGCGTAACGCGCGTAGATGAGACCGCCCAAAACTCCCCTCCCCCCGCCGCCATTTTTCTTTTGCTGAAACATTCACTGATCTTACCAGGACAGCCAGTTTCCTCGGCCACGTCGACCCACGCCTCTTCTTTTCTTGTTCCTGTCCCGGTACAACACAATCCTGGTGTTGTAAAGGACAGGACAGCTGCACACTGCAATGATGAGGTTTTGGTCCTCCATTGCGGTTCTGTCCTCTCCGTCTCTCTGCCAGTGACGTCGGGTCAAGCTCAACGCTGATTGGCTATTGCGGCGCGTACGCGCGTAAAAAGTTCAATTTTTTGAACTCCTCGTACGCGCGTATATGTACGCGCCTCATACGCGCCTAAAGGTACGGCCACACCAAAAGCGTTACCCGCGTATCACGCGTATAAAATCGGCAATTTTTCCATAGGGAACCATTGGTTTACGCGCGTATGAGACGCGTACACGCGTTACACGCGTATAAGCAACATTTTACTCGCGTTAGGCGCGTATGAGGCGCGTATATATACACGCGTATATATACGCGCGTACATATACGCGCGTACATATACGCTCGTACGAGGAGTTCAAAAAATTGAACTTTTTACGCCGTCCTGTCCTGTACAACACCAGGATTGTGTTGTACCGGGACAGGAACAAGAAAGAGAGGGCGTGGGTCGACGTGGCCGAGGAAACTGGCTGTCCTGGTAAGATCAGTGAATGTTTCAGCAAAAGAAAAATGGCGGCGGGGGGGGGGAGTTTTGGGCGGTCTCATCTACGCGCGTTACGCGCGTATCTGACCATTTTTGACACAAAATGGTCAAGCAACATTTTAGCTGCGTTACGCGCGTACATGGTACGCGAGGTACGCGCTTGGTTTGTTCGCGGCATTACGCGAGTAAAATGTTGCTTATACGCGTGTAACGCGTGTACGTGTCTCATACGCGCGTAAACCAATGGTTCCCTATGGAAAAATTGCCGATTTTATACGCGTGATACGCGGGTAACGCTTTTGGTGTGGCCGTACCTTAAGGCGTTTTTACACTGCCAAATATGCCGTCGTATGCATGCTTTTTTCACGGTACGGTCCGCGCGTTTACACTGCCCGAGGTAAATTGCCTGCTTGAGCTAGCACCCCGATTTACCCTCCCGGACCCTACACACATTTGCGGTTTATTGGGTTTAGAATGGAATGTAAATGCAGCAGCTCCACGGTTCCAGGGAGGTGCTTGGATAGAGGTGTTGCTGCGTTGTCTTTACAGAGACATCGCAGCGATATCATCATGTGCGCTTATTTCGATGTTACTGGTGGACATTGTTTTGCATACTTAATTAATTTCGTCACTTGTCAAATGAAGTTTAAGAATAATTTAATTAATTTAAATGATTACATAAATATGTATAAAAAAGGTAATAGTAAATAAATTACAAATGTTAAAGGTCGGGTATGGGATTTGCGAAACGCCAGCAGATTTTGAAAATACACAACTGAAATGGTCCTACCCCCTCTCCTTCAACGATGACTCTGACTGCACCCATTCCAAGTACATGGACGTGCAATCATGCACAGCGCGAACACAGATGCGCGAGAGCGAGCCAGGCTAGCTAGGTTGGAGTTTAGGGTTGCCTTCTAGTGCTAGGTCCAAATGTGGATTAGCTAGTTAGCTAGCTCCAGTAGCTACCGCAGGATAACAACAAACAGAAGCTTGCTCTGGGTCACGAGCTTTGAGTACGTGCACGAAGGGGTCACGCGCGGGAAGCGGGGGATGGGGAGTGCAGTACGACTGTTTGATTGACGTACTTACTATCCAATGCCACTCGGAGGTTCTGGAAATCATTGGCTGGAGTTTTTCGAGCCCTGACCGTTCCACAGATGATTGACTTGTTTAATTTTAATGTCAGTAGGCCTACTTCGAACTCAGTGGCTGTAAGTGGGTTATGATAAGGATTTCAAGTAATTTTGCAAAAATGGCCAAAAAAGAGAATTCCATACCCAACGTTTAAGTTAGAAACATGGTTGAAAAGATAAATAATTAATTGTTTGATACAATTCTGTGACTAATTGTTCTGATAGGTGACAATTAATTCCATTACATTTATAAATATAACCTTGGTTTTTGGTTATACATTGTAATTTATATGAGTAAAATGTCATGTTTGATACAGAATAGTACCAGATAACTTACAATTCTGCACTATTGGGCAGGTTGGTTTTTGTTTGATCCCAGGAAGATTTGAATCTACGATAGCGAGCTTTGCCCAGTAGAACTGTGGGTGTGTTGGCTACGGCGTGCCAGCCATAAACACCGGCACAGACGATTGTGAAGATTCATTCATTACAACAGATAAGATACACACTAACCTACCCGGGTAGTAGTACAATTCGAGAAACTGAAAACACACATATCCTGATTGGATATCCCCCCTGAACTAGATATTCCTTGACCGAACAACTCCTTTCCCAAGGAGTGCTGTAGTTGAGAAATCCAGCTACAAAGGACTTATTCTTTTTGGTTTTGTTGGTTATTTTCCAGAGCTCTATTTTGTATCAATGTCAATGCTGTTTTATGATTAAACAAAGGCATTAAAAATGCTCATCTATTCAACCGACACCAACTCCCTTCGTGAGTCATTTAGTGCTATAACTTCTTAAGGACCTGGAGTGATGCTAGCATCCTATCTACCCATTCCTGCTAAGGCCATGGGTGCTACACACACATTTGGCATGCACCAAATGAGAATTGTAAATATGTTCTTAATTTCAATATTGTTAAGAGGAGAATGAGAAGAATGAAGAGAGACACAGATTAAGTCACTGTTTTTGAAAGTGAGTTTTTGAAACTGATATTGCCAAAAACTTGTCCAGGTCAATATTTATCTCTCTTCCAAGTTAATTCATATTAACTCAGATCTGTACAGTTAGCTTAATTCACTAACTGTATGCATGTAAAATGAGACACCTGGGACATATAATATAAATAAACAGGAATATGCAGTAAACTGTGGTGTATTTATTATTTAAGAAATAACCCAAAAAGCAGCCAACGCCTTTTAAAGAAGACCCCCTAAGATCCCAACAGGGATTCCTGAGCCCTGGAACGCCTGGAGTCCTGTTAAGATATCACGGCAGATACAGTCCAAAGCCATCGCTGCCTTGCTGAAACTCTCTCTTCCCATGTTGTTTGGCAGTAAAAAGCCTGTGGGTGGAGTCGGTTGGGACATTGTACATATGTTCGTACAGGTGTGTGTGGGTGTGTGTGAGAGCGGGAAATCCTCTTTCTTACAAGAGATTGAAACTGTTATTTTCCGTCAGCGGCTTGCACCTACTTTCATTATGTCCTCTGATAGAGTGGCCCGGCTGCCACACACACACACACACAGGCACGCACGCACACGCACACACACACACACACACACACACACACACACACACACACACACACACACACACAGTAATCCATTATGGCCCCTGATAAATGGTTGGCCACAGCAGCACACACACACAGACCTGTGCAGGGCAGCTGGTGGCTCCCAGAGTGAGGCGGCCAGCGGCTTATTCCATCTCTGTAGGCACTTCTCTCCCATTAATGCCAATCCACTCCCCTCTCCCGGTTACCTCCGACACTCCCAGCACCTC
>OLKM01000641.1:91152-157878 GCA_900291075.1 Melanogrammus aeglefinus | reverse complement strand
TTGCATTTCTTTGTGTGCCTTGTAACCTCTGTCAAGCGTGACCCCCCCTCCTCCCCCCCTCTCTCTTTTGTGTGGGTCGGGCGACTCTTGTCTCGCCTGTGTTGGAGCAGTGGAGTGTGAAATGTGAAAACATGACAGCTGAGACCAGCAAACTCACGTCTCATCCTCATCGAGCCCGTGACCGTACTTGCTTATTCACAAACACACGCCTCTTACTGCTGCCTTGATTCCACACTCGAACCCACACACAACCAGACGTTCTCTTGTTCCCTCTCTCTCTCTCTCTCTCTCTCTCTCTCTCTCTCTCTCTCTCACACACACACACTCTCTCTCTCTCTCTCTCTCTCTCTCTCTCTCTCTCTCTCTCTCTCTCTCTCTCTCTCACAAACACACAAACGCATTATCTCTCTCTTTCTACTTTTCTTACACACACATGCGCACACTCT
This sequence comes from Melanogrammus aeglefinus, assembly GCA_900291075.1. Taxonomy (NCBI): domain Eukaryota; kingdom Metazoa; phylum Chordata; class Actinopteri; order Gadiformes; family Gadidae; genus Melanogrammus; species Melanogrammus aeglefinus. The sequence goes on along the minus strand of OLKM01000641.1, from coordinate 157,432 downwards.
CTCTCCGTCTCTCTCCCTCAAACATACAAACACACAAACACAAACACACACTCTTCTATGGAGTTAGAATCATGCCAAAACCCCCCACACACACAAAACGTGTTTTACTCGCGCACAATGATCCACACACACACAAAACGTGTTTTACTCACGCACAATGATTCACACACACAAACATATTTCTTCAAGTTCAAACTAAAATCTTTCAAGTACAAACTAAAATCTTTCAAGTACAAAAAAAATTCCTTCAAGTACAAAACAATTCTACAAGTACGGAACTAAAAGTTGCACGTGGATCTGAATGCATTTGTGTGTGGATCAGCAAGGCGGAAAATTAGTGCCAAAAGTCACGTGACAAACAAATGTCCTGTGATTCACACTACAGGACATTTGTTTGTCATGTGACTTTTGGCACTAATTTAATTCATTTTAATTTTGCTGATCCACACACAAATGCATTCAGATCCACGCGCAACTTTTAGTTCCGTACTTGTAGAATTGTTTTGTACTTGGTGATTTTTTTCGTAAGATTTTAGTTTGTACTTGAAAGATGTTAGTTTGTAGTCAAAGAAATATGTTTCTGAGTGTGTGTGTGAATCATTGTGTGTCAGTAAAACACGTTTTGTGTGTGTGTGGATCATTGTGCGTGAGTAAAACACGTTTTGTGTGTGTGTGGGTTTTTGGCATGATTCTCCATACTCTTGCTTTCTCTTTAACACACACACACACACACACACACACACACACACACACACACACACACACACACACACACACACACACACACACACACACACACACACACACACACACACACACACACACACACACACACACACACACTCACTCACTCACTCACTCACTCACACACAAACGGTTAAGCAGGCATCCCCACTGTAATACACACAAATGAACAAGGACAGGTTATAGCTGAGAAGCTAGAGGTAAAAGGGTAGAGCATAGAACAAGAGATTAGAGTGAGAGGTTAGAGTGAGAGGTTAGACTGAGAGGTTAGAGTGAGAGGTTACATTATGAGGTTAGAGTGAGGTTAGAGTGAGAGGTTAGAGTGAGAGGTTAGAGTGAGTAGGTTAGAGTTAGAGGTTAGAGTGAGAGGTTACATTATGAGGGTAGAGTGAGAGTCTGAATAACAACAGATGCAAAGATAACAAACAAACAGTGGCACAGTAGCAGAAGACCCTGTGTGCAGTGATTTACATTGTCCGCTTGATTGAAGAGGGCCAGTCCTCCATAAAAAGTGTCTTTGTTTGTTTGTATTGACACGTGTGGGCTTGCGTGTGTGTTTATTTCTGTGTCATTTACAACCTGCCCATGCCTGTGTGAACAAATTTTGTATAAAGTATTTGTGGCAAGGTGATTATGCAGTGAAAACGGTACCTGTAAAACAGAGACTAATTTACAACCCTGCCTGGAAGAATTTAGCGTCTCGGTTGGGGCAAGTCTTGTTCGTAAAAAACACATTTGTGGTGCAAATCAAAGTCACGGTACGAAAGTGAGAGGAGTCATAATGTCGCGATTAGCACAGTGGTTGCTGCCGTCGTGGTCTGTGTGTTGTTTCTCCCTTTGTGTTTTGGTGATTTCACTTGTTATCCCTTCACGCTAAATGACTTTCTCTCTCCAACACTCTTCACTTGATAAACAGCCAAGCTGTTTATCAACCTGCTCGCATAAAGCCTTAAATGTGAACCAGCTCAATTACACACACACACACAAAAGATTACCCTACACACACACACACACACACACACACACACACACACACACACACACACACACACACACACACACACACACGCACACACACACACACACACACACACACACCTACACACACACACACACACACTTAATACAAGTATGCCTATAACTCTTAATCGACAATTAAACATTTAAATAGGTCGACGCTCACATTCGATGCTGACATCTTTACAAATCTGCCGACCGTAACCCTGTGTTAAACCCACTTTAAAGTGGCCTCTCTCTCTCCTCTAGTCCTCGAACCTCTCTCTACCACACACACAGTTGCACACAAACAAATATAAACACTCAATGGGAAGTGTTGGCTGTAAGGCCCTGTATACATACCCACAACACACCGGCACGCACACGACTAACGAGATGGAATGGAAAGAGAAAACTCTACAGAATGGGTGTTTTTCAAATTGGTAACATATAATCCTGCAAAGGGTTGCAGAAAAAAAGGCAGGGAGACAATGTGTGTGATCATGAATAATAATGCATCAGGCTTCTGGCGGGCATCTATTTTATTGAAAGTCATCATGTGTTTCTTTATGGTTTTTAATATGTTGTCAGTGCCTCAAGGTTTCTGCAATTACTTAGCAGCACTGTGCTTATAATGCCATCCCTTCACATACAACTGCATAGTTAACAGCACGCAGCCACACACACACACGATGAAATGTATGCATGTTTGCTCTTCATATCTCATGCATGCACACAAGGACACACCTGTGGAATCATCAAAAAATTTCATAAACACACAACACAACATTGCATTTATCCTACTTAACGATGACCAGGCAAGTACCACACAATTATTCAGGAATACAGAGCTGTGCACACACACACACACACGCACACGCACACGCACACGCACACACACACACACACACACATACACACACAGACAAACAAAAACACAACATACAAAGAGGCTGATATTTATGCACATTCAGTGACTGTGCCTCCAGACCTGAAAAAACCATGCTATTGCACTAATGATATAGAGAAGTATTTCCACAACATGCAATATGCATGCTCAGTGAGCAGCAGAGCTGAATAAACGCGAATCACAGTTGGAGGCCTTGACCATCTCAATATGTTTCCCCCCAAGGTCTCTAATGGTAGCAGCATGCTAAGACTGCTAAGCTTCAAGCCGAAGGATGTCTTTTTTCTCCTTCTTCTAAAATACTTTCACTCTTTGGCTCCTTCTGGTGTCCATGGCTACTCCCATGCCATCCTGGGTAACAAACTTTTTTATTTCCAAATATTGTGTCCTTATGCTTTCCCGTTCTGCTCGTCTGTGGAGAAGGGCTTTCCGCTGACTCGACTTGGCTCCTGGCGTTCCTCAGCTCCTCACAATGGATGTTTTTACACACCATCATGCCGTCCATTTTCTGGGTGAAATAAAGCACCTGAACAACACGAGGCGACAGCTTGTCCCGGGCCGTACCGTCTCCGGCCCCCGCAGGCCAGGCTTTTATCTTGGCACATGTGACACTGAGTGTATGTTTCTTTGCCAGCTAATATGTGCATAATTAAGACCAATTGTAACTTTACAAACACACACAGACTCCGAATGCCATCTATACTGAAGTGTTTCTAATCTCTCCTCAAACATGGACTGTGAGATCTCAATGCAGAGAGATGTTTTACATACACAACCACCTCCACAGGTAGAGTGTGCTACAATCTATCTCTGGAATAGCAGGAGGTTACTGTGAGGACAGCATCTCTGGCCTTGTCAGGACACTGGTCTGCTTACCTTACCGGTTCTCAACCAATACAAACCAAATTGCAAATGACTCTTAAACAATGCAGTGCCATGCCTATTTCTTTTTTTCTTTTTCAGTTGTGACATTATTTGCCCTTGAAATTATATAAGTAATTGTTAAACCTTTCTATGCTATGCTTCTCTACACCATTGGGCCTTTTTTGCACAATGCAATTTGTACATCTCCCTGTTTATCTAGTTTTAATTGTATTCTTAATTTATTAACTAATTTGAAAAAAAGGGAGAGAAATGTGAGGTACATTTCAATAATTTCAACAGTTCATCACAAGCGTGGTTACAGGAGTTAAGTGTGAGGCGCAAAGAAGCACTTCAGTGTGATCAGCCCCTTATGGGTCCACTGTGTTTAGAAAATCTCATTCAACACCTCTGATGTACTCAAGTGTGTTTCAATGTATTAAAAAAATGTTTAATGGTAAAGGATAGCAGAAATAGAAAGAGGACTATCATCTCTGAATGTATTTTATTTAAAATATATGCAATTATGTATCATACAGATACAGATATCATACAGGCTGATAGAGAGGAGCTTTGCTGGTATAAAAAGGATGACCAATGTAAAGAATGTTGCTTTGGACAGTATATAATTATATATATATATATATATACACTGTATATATAGTGAAATGACATCCTCTTATATATTGCAAATAAAGCTAAAACATTACGCAGATGTAGAAATAAAGGGGACTAGGCTAATAGTATATTTTACATTTATTTAAGTTCTCGCTAGCACCTGCAACAATAAGAAAGTCGTTTTGAATCATTTATTTATTTATTTTTATTTAAGTATTGGTTACAGTTCATGAAAATAGGACCTGCTGTGTTTTGGTTGCCTTAGATGGAGCCCCTTATGTCCACAATGGGAGCAGTCCTCTTCCACAGAGGTCGACGGGTTGCACCATCATGTTTCTACAGGAGCCAAGAAGGGACAAATGCCTCTAGAGAAAATGATTTTTTTTATCCAATAAACTTCAATTTAAAGTGTAACTGAACCCCCTGTTTCAGCTTGAATTCGAGCTGTTACATGTGATCCCCATGGCTACAACCCATTTGTAATATCTGTAAGTACCTGGGCTGTGAGGAGTGTTATAATGAGTGATGTTGTATATGAAATACGCCACACACAGTGGCGTTGTTCTAGAATTATCTGAGAAGCATAACCATCTCAGGGATGCAGACGTCTAAATCAAGTTCTGGCCAGATGGTGCTCCACACATCCACACAGACTAGTGTTCTAGAAGCCTAACTCTGTCTCGGATATGCCAAACATAGCCGGTAAAGACGAGCACTCTCCGCTCCTTGCACCCAAATATCCTATGTGTTTCGATGATTCAATTACAATTGAGTTTTACACTCTTTAATCCCACGTAATGAAGGGCATTTGGCAGAAGAGGGAGATTATGATAGGCCTAAGTGGGTATGCATCGTTTAATCGTCCATTTTTCGGAAACGTTACTTTCGAATGCTACAAACGAAAGTTACAGACTAAATAGCTAAATCCAATATTTAAATCTATCAAGGAACCTCAATACTTTCATTTACTTTCATTGTCCATATGGTCCATATTTTTACTCATTACATGTTGGTACTCAATGCTCAATGAAATCATTAACATAGTACCTGTTGGCATCTTACACAATGCAGGCCAGTACAGCCACCGTAGTCGTTGGAAAGGGACTTTTACATGTCAAACATCGGACATGTAATGGCTTAATCAATTCAAGTATTAAGAAGCCATTGGCTAAGATTTTTCAGCGATCTCACCAAGCATTAGTTACGTTTTTTTGTGTGAGCGAATCTAAAGTGAGGACCGTGACCAAGTTGCAGTTATTATAAAGTGCTACCAAGTTCACTTTCACCTTGGAAACAACCCAATAATAAACCCCTCAACACTGCTGACATTAAGCATTGGCGACTAAAGCCGGTGACATGAAAGCGTTAAAGAGAGTCGAAAGAGGGGATTTGGCAGGTATAGTGAAAAACGGAAGCCATGACAGACCGTAGGGGGACAAAGGAAGGAAGACAGAGAAATGAATATGGAGATGAATGCATCAAGAATATAAATTGAGAGCAAAACAAATCACTGGAGGCGTTGGCCAAAATAACTAAATATTGTGTCACAGCATATTCTTACGGCATGTATCAGGGCTGTTGTTTTGGCTAAGGCTTTGCTGCTGGAGATGACATTTGCTGATGTCAACTGCCTTACAGTAAATGTCAGTTATAGCCTCGCTAGACAATGAGCCAGATCCACTGAAGGTCACTTTACGCTGTAGTATTCTTAAGCCTGCTTGGTTGTTGAGGGTTTTGTCATCGTCAGCAGCGCGGCCATTGTGACAGCTAAAGACAGATATTCTGATCCATTGTGTACAAAGTAGTCAATTCATCAGGTTGAAGCACTGTTTTGGCACTGTTAAACCAACGGCAATCTATATTTTAAACCAACAGAAAAGTATCAAAAGTAGCAAGTAACTTTGGAAAGTTGTCTGAAGGCAGCTTTTAAATTGATTTAGATATTAAAAGCCTAATTTAAACCTAACACTGGCGTTTTACTTTTTACATCTCTTCAACTCTTCAACGGGGCTTTGCAACCAGTGAAGCTTTTGAACCACATTGGCCATTAGAGTTTTGAGCTCTTCACAGTTCAGCTGAGAACCAGGTAGAAATTTTTTAGATGCTTACAATGAAAACTCAATGAAAAATATTGATCATTGTTGCTATCCTAGAATCAACATGTGCTTCACTGTATTTGCTGCTTGCGGGTGTTGTATCACATAAATGTTGCACACAACCTGCCACCTAACTAGATCTAAACGGTTGCAGGCAACATTCATGTTAAATAATATTTTCATTTATATTCATGCAGCAGGCACTATATAACACATAAATATATAATATGGAATAAATATAATAGAGAAATGATCTCATAACTATAAGTATCCCTCTGCAGAAGGCAGGCAAGATTTGTTTCCTGAGAAAGACTGCATCGCTGTAAATTTGAATTACTGCCATGATTGGTGATAAGCCAAGCCTTCCACTGTGAGACTGAGGTAGTCCTAGGGCATTTGCTGATGCTCTCTGAATGAGCCAAAACATCTTGGCTGCGTCTGATGTATAGCAGGATACTTTTAAACATCACTTTCATTGCTTTCTAACATTTCTGTTCAGTTAGTCCAAGTTTTAGATCAGACAACACCTTTGGGGCTGGATGTGCTTGAAAGCACGAGTCAAGGCTGAAAACAGGCAGCGCGGCAGACGGGACACAGCACCGTTTGGAGTTCAGCAGGAAGGACTTTCTTCCCACAGTGAATGGAAATAAATAGAGCAAACCCAATGTCAGTGTTAAACTTCAACTCAGCCTCTGTTAATTCATTTATCAATATTTCCCTTCAAAGTGTGCTAACTCCCTCGTTTTGACATTCAATATTAATATCCATAACATTCATTAGGGGATTAAATATTCGCTTTTTGCAGGAATGCAAAAGGCATTCATTGTTTGTTTTGTTTTGACGAGTCTTTGTTTTTGTTGTTTTGACATATTAAGTTAACGAAACCTACTTTGCTGAAAGGCAATTCAATGCGAGTCCCGAAAAACTCATGTCAGAAATAGAAGATACGGTTCTGATCCCTGGAGGATCCAAGGATGTAACCCCAAGACAACAGCCCTGGCCTCCTGCTCTTTATTCAACATCCCGGAGGATACCTGAAAGATAGTAGTTTTGGTGCCTACCTGAATTTCAATACTTGGATGATTGTTGCATTCCTTGAAATAAAAAAAGTTCTAATTTAAAAAGATAAAATGACAAGAAATGACTGTTGATATAAAGCATTCCTTTAAAAATGGTAAGGACAATGTTATTAGACCACTGCTACTTATTCTAGAGGATCAAAATAACTCCTGAGAAGACAAACAGAAGCCCTTTTGCTACATCAGTCATTGCTGGAGAATTGTGACGTGACATGTTAATAGATATTATCTCCAAGATTTCTTCATTTTTCTTCATATTTTTGGTTCTCTCTGTATCACTCAATGGACAGGAGGTACTTTTCTCAGTGTCAATTTAGGTATTCCCTTTTATAGACCTTTAGAGAGATCTGAGGAGAGAGAAAGAGAGAGGAAGTGAGTGAGAGAGAAAGAGAATGAGAGAGAAAGAAAAAGGGAGAAGTGAGTGAGTGAGTGAGTGAGTGAGTGAGTGAGTGAGTGAGTGAGTGAGTGAGTGAGTGAGTGAGTGAGTGAGTGAGTGAGTGAGTGAGTGAGTGAGTGAGTGAGTGAGTGAGTGAGTGAGTGAGTGAGTGAGTAAATGCAGACCTGTGTGATTGTGTGTCTGTTAACTGGCTCCTGGATTATAACCAGAGGTTAAATTGGGCCGGGGCTGTCCGGGGCGGAGCCCCGGCACATAAGCGGCCGGGTCTGGAGTTCTGCGCAGCAGATCAGCTCCAGCCGATTTTGGCAGTCTGCCTAGTCCATCACGAGCAATGTTGTCCTACTCATTTACAACTTTTCCATTGCAAATCTATGTTGTTTTAAAACACAATTTCTAAATAATGGAGTAGGGATAGGCTGGCCTAGACATCTGGAGCAAGTTTGAGAAGTAGGCATATCGCGCACGAAACTTGCGCAGCAGCTCCTCCTCCCCCCAGATCAGACAACACAACGTCAAATCATTCTAACGGTCATCATCAGACGTAATTATCGTAGTAGACAGGTGAATGGCGAGGTAAGAGAAACTAAATTAAACCAATAGGCTAATATCATTAGATATGGGCTTGCGTTTTCATTAAGCAGGAAAAAATTAACATAATGCCTGGCACACACATAAAAGATAATCGGCCTGATTTTGCCCCGATTTTGCCCCTTCCGAACACGGACAGACATCGCCCGATTATCTTAAGCTCTTAAGATTATTTTATAAGATTCTCTTGTAGTGTGTGTTGTGTTAAGAGTTGAAATTCGGCGACACACACACACCTTTTTACAATGTAAAGATAAGAGAGAGAGAAAATGTCTGATCCAAATGTCCTTGAACTAGAATGTTATTTTATAAGTTTTGTTCGTAATGTAGCTAAAGCAAAAGTTAATCAGGGGATGGCATTCCCTTTCTATTCCGCATAGCTCTATGTTGGTTATAAATCCCAATACTGTCATCGCCTATTATAAAGTCATAATTTCCCTTTGAATGTGTGTTGTGGTGCTTGTGGTTTGGGAATATCGCAGGACACCACACACAATACGATCAAAACTGTTAAATCACAGATTTTTTATCTTCATGTGTGGGGTCTCTCACAGATAAAAAATCGGTTGAGATTTATAAAATCTTTATGTGTGTGGCAGGCTTAGAGACAGAGAGTTAGAGACAGAGAGCGCGCGCAACACAGCTACACAGCAGGTTAGATTTAAAAGCCCGCGTTAACATGATGGTGACGTAGCCTATCGGCTAGCCTTTAAAGGTACAATCCCGGGCGGCTGGATTTACTGGACTAACGATTTATTTTTCGAATTGCACACCCTCCCCTCCATCCAATCAGGAATCACAAAAGCCACGCCCCCCCTGCTCGGCTCGTGCGCGTGCTTCATTGCAGTCGGAGACCGTTGCATATTAAGCAACATATAAAAAATGCTAATTTCTTTAATGTACTAATATAACGAATATCATGGATTTTTTTTTTTGCAACCTTAATTTTGGCTCTGCGTACTCTGCGTATGGGGAGCGGCGGCCCCTCCGGATCAGAGCCCCCCCACATAGAAAATCCCAATTTAACCACTGATTATAACCCTCCATTACTCTCATTGTTATTCATTCAAATGGCAGTTGGAGAGAGAGAGAGAGAGAGAGAGAGAGAGAGAGAGAGAGACAGAGACAGAGACAGAGACAGAGACAGAGACAGAGACAGAGACAGAGACAGAGACAGAGAGAGAGAGAGAGAGAGAGAGAGATGAGACAAATGTTGATAAGAAAAGGCCTTACCAACATACCCCCCCCACAATTCCTTCTTACATGTTATGTATAGAATATGATTATCACCTTTTAATTGAGCTGTAGTATAAAGTATACTAATTAAGCACACTTACTCAATTACTGACTCGCTCACTCTCTCTCACACACACAGAAGCCTACAATATATCTCATATAATATTAAAGCAACTAAGGTGTCCAACTCAGCGATCCTGTGTTGTGTGTCTGTGTGTAAGTGTTTGTGAGTGTGTGTATATTTGTGTGTGTGAGTTTGTGTGTGTGTGTGTGTGTGTGTGTGTGTGTGTGTGTGTGTGTGTGTGTGTGTGTGTGTGTGTGTGTGTGTGTGTGTGTGTGTGTGTGTGTGTCTGTGTGTGTGTGTGTGTGTGTGTGTGTGTGTGTATGTGTGCGTGTGTTTGGGTGTGTGTAAAAACAGAAATAAAACATTGCCAGCAGTCTTTCTCAAAACACATGCAAAAAACACACACACACACACACACACACACACACACACACACACACACACACACACACACACACACACACACACACACACACACACACACACACACCTTTTTACAATGTAAAGATAAGAGAGAGAGAAAATGTCTGATCCAAATGTCCTTGAACTAGAATGTTATTTTATAAGTTTTGTTCGTAATGTAGCTAAAGCAAAAGTTAATCAGGGGATGGCATTCCCTTTCTATTCCGCATAGCTCTATGTTGGTTATAAATCCCAATACTGTCATCGCCTATTATAAAGTCCTAATTTCCCTTTGAATACTGCCTTCATTGCGGGGTAGCTTTGTGGAGTGGGAATTATTTGAGCTGCTGTTAATATTCTAATACAATGGCTTGGGTACCTACATACAGTATACATTACTTAGTTATGTTCCATTATAGGTTGCTGTGTGTGTTTTTATGTGTGTGTGTGTGTGTGTGTGTGTGTGTGTGTGTGTGTGTGTGTGTGTGTGTGTGTGTGTGTGTGTGTGTGTGTGTGTGTGTGTGTGTGTGTGTGTGTGTGTGTGTTGTGTGTGTGTGTGTGTGTGTGTTGTGTGTGTCTGTGTCTGTGTGTGTGTGTGTGTGCGTGTGCACCAGTGCAGCGATACATTGCATAATGCCACATGAACTATCTAACTAGCCCTCATCACTCACTGTCACTCTTTCTGCACCGGAAACATGTAAAGAAAGAAAGGAAAACAAAAACAGGAACAACAAGAGACCATCAGAAGGGAAGAGAGAAGGAGAGCGAGAGACAGGGAGAGAGTGAGAAAGAGGGAGAAAGGGAGAGATATAGCTAGAGAGAGGGAGAGAGCTAGAGAGGGAGAGGGTGAGAGAGAGAGAGCAAGAGAGGGAGAGAGGGACAGAGTGAGAGACAAGAGAGAGCGAGAGAAAGAGGGAGAGATAGAGCTAGAGAGAGGAATAGAGAGAGAGCGAGAGAGGGAGAGAGCTAGAGAGCTAGAGAGGGAGAGAGTGTGTCCTTAATGACCACTTTAGTCGTTTTGAGGCGGTAACTTTGTTAGCCTCTCAGATGCAGGTCATGTAAGATGATCCAGACTAGAAATGACCTGCGTGCATGTGTTTCTGGCCCTGTGTATGGGTGTGCATGTCTATGCAACTGCCGTTATGAAGATGCATGTTTGAATGAAAGTGTACGTGTGATTGTGTGTGTGTGCGTGAGTGTGTGCGGGCGTGCGGGTAAGTGAATCCCGTGCAGCCGGCTCGCTTTTACTCTGGGAGCCATGTGGAAATTGGTGCCTAAATTAAATTATGTTGTGATTTAAAAACAATTTATCAAAGACAGTTTGGTGTCGCTCCCACTGGAGCCATTACCCCTTCCTGCACTCCCAAAAGCAAGAAGAAAAAAAAAGATTTGTGGCGAAGAAATGTTGCAGTGGTTAGCGAAAAACAAAAAATGTAGATATTTTTCAGAGAAACTGCTGCATATACATCCTATGCATGGCAGGGTAATAGCAGCAACTGTTTTTTGTTTACTGTGCGTTTGAGCTGGAGTATATTTCTTGGTCTTTACAAAGAAAACACAAAAAACTGTAAACAGGGGGCCCTCACACTAACATGACTAAACACACACACACACACACACAATCACATGCACAGATGCACACACACATACATGCACAGATGCACAGATGCACACGCACGCACACAAATATTGTATCAGTTTTCCAACAAGGAAACAGGGAAGGTTGAAAAATGCATGAAATATTGAATGAGTTTCTATGGCTGTATGTGGAGGGAGATTCCTGCAGGATCCAGCCTGAGGAGTGCGAAGACATGAAGAGCCAGAGCGCCAGGGAAGTGAGAGACAGGTCCAGGAAAGAAATATGAACAACATGGTTAGAAAGATGATTGTATGGAGAGAAAACAGAGAATATGTGGGGGAAGCTTTGGTTTGGCATTCAGAGGTTTGAGGTTTAGAAACAGGAGAGGATTGCTATTAGATATTGACTTATTTATGGTCCATATTTTTAACTTTTTAGGGTATCTGTGGCCGGCAAAGTCAAATATTTGAAGCTGTGAGACTCCGGAGTTTAATTCACTTTTGTTCTATCCAGCCACAATGTTTTCCTGGAGGCTAACTGCCACTGAGTGTGTGTATGTATGTGCGTGCGTGCGTGCGTGCGTGCGTGCGTGCGTGCGTGCGTGCGTGCGTGCGTGCGTGCGTGCGTGCGTGCGTGCGTGCGTGCGTGAGTGTGTGCATGTGTGTGTGTGACAGAGAGAGAGTGAGTGAGAGGCAGAGAGACAAAGACGGAGTGCATGTTAGGAAGAGACAAAGGAAGATATGTTGAACGTCTTCATATTTCAAATTGCTTATTTAAGCTTTGTAACATTTTGAGGATTTTTGGTCAAAAAAATGTTAGCTATCCCACTTAAACTGTATCTGTCTTTATATTGTGAACAGAAATGCCAGCTTTACTCACCACAACCACACTGTTAGTTAAATGAATAACTAACAGAACTAATCGTCACTGTTCATTGGACGTCAGATAAAAGTTAAAGGAAAGTAAAACAACAACCATGTTGTATTGTTATGCTTCTGAGCTGCTAATGCTATATATATATGTATATATACACATATATATATATCCCCTCAGAGCTGGGTTCATATTGCCACCATTAGTTACATTAACAACCCTGAAGTACAACCAATGTTTTTACTTTGAAAAAACGACTGGTGAAGTGTCACCTTTTCGAAAGAAATGTATTAGTGTGAAAGATATTGTCAACAGAGAATACAAAATTACTCTGCCAATGTTTAATCAAATATATATATAGACAAACGTCAGGAGTGCTTACACACACAGAAACACACACACACACACACACACACACACACACACACACACACACACACACACACACACACACACACACACACACACACACACACACACACACACACACACACACACACACACACAGACACACACACACACACACACACAGTAGGATTTTTCGCCTTAAAGCAGTCGTTAGAAGCCATTGAAAATGTTAAATAAACCCCAGTGGAGGATTTAAATGCATGGAAAAACAATGAAGCAGATGTGATTGTTCTTGTAATCACTATAACTACCCAAAGCACATACTCAGATTTGTGAATGTATGCAACGCACACACACAAAGATGGCGGCTCATACGTTTCTGTATTGTATGATATAATTATTATTATAATATTATTACTATTATATTCTTATGTTGTTGTTTGTTAGGTTACATTTATATTTGATTTGAGAATCCATACATGCTCTGCACAGTTGTACCACATGACACAACATTTGTTTATGAACACACAAAACCATAAAACTAAAAAAAATCCAAGAAGAGGCACTTAGACACATGCAAACACACACACACACACCCTTGACTTATCAGAATTGTGCGTATGGGAATTTTCCAATCGGGCAAATAGGAAACCAACACAGAAGCACACAAAAAACAAATGTTTCTCGAGACCTCGAGGGCTTCAAACACACACACACTCATTGCCACCAGCTGTCATTTATCCACACACTTATTGCAATTATACTTACACACCGCCACACCGCTTGGCTCTCTTGCTGCGCAATCACACACACACTCTCACACACACACACACACACACACACACACTCATGCACACACACACACACACACACACACACACACACACACACACACACACACACACACACACACACACACACACACACACACACAGACACACACACACACACATTCGGGAGCGCACATACATGTACACTCACATACACGTTCAGGCACACGCTCGCGGGAGCGCACACACAACACGAACACTCACGCGCACACACACACCCACATGGACGCACACACACACACACAGTCAGCCCTAATGTGTGTGACCTATGGTGCTATCTTACGGCACTGAGAACATTAGTGGTTCAGATTGAAACAAATGAAGACAGCCCCTCACTTAGTCACAGTCAGATGGAGCCAGGCAATAATAACAGAAAGGGTGAGGGGGAAGGAGAGAGGGAGAGAGGGGGGCCCAGAGAAAGAGAGATGATATGAGATAGAGAGGGCATATATTTCTCCGTGAATGTTTGTGCTGTATATATGACTTCTACAGCATTCTAGCAGACGAGTGTGTTTAAGAATAGTGTGTGTGCACTTTGACTTCAAAGGCTGAACTATTGTATATACACGGTGTGTGTGTGTGTGTGTGTGTGTGTGTGTGTGTGTGTGTGTGTGTGTGTGTGTGTGTGTGTGTGTGTGTGTGTGTGTGTGTGTGTGTGTGTGTGTGTGTGTGTGTGTGTGTGTGTGTGTGTGCACCCGTGTTGTGCACCAGCGTGTGTGTGTGCGCGTGCATGCGTGCATGCGTGCGTGCGTGCGTGCGTGCGTGTGTGTGTGTGTGTGTGTGTGTGCACGTGTCTGTGTACGTGTGTGTGTGTGTGTGTACACGTGTGTGTTAGTGAAATTATGCGAGGCTTCAGGGGATCTTCTGATGAGACTTTGGTGAATTAAAAACTGACAATAAAAACCCGAACTAAGACAAATAATGTCCCTGCGTCCGCCATTTTGAGGCGAATGACTCTGTCTCGCATACGGGACTGGCTTTTGCAGTGGCTTGCATGTGGTTGGGTGTGTGTGAGGATCTGTAACCGGTTTGCCATAGTGAGTGAATGTCGTAGGTCTGGTTGTAAATGTGGTAACAAACATGGCGGCGGCTGGACCCTGGTGTTACTACAAAGATCGACTGCGCCGCTTCCACAGCAGGAGAAGGGCCCCAGCCCACAGGCTCTATGAGGGGCCCCTCTGGAACTCAGTTCTGCTATGTTGGATAGGGGACCAGACATGCCCTCTTTCTGGGGATAATCCCCATTTTTAGGGGCCAGTGCCCGGCTGGAGCTGTACGGAAAAGTCCCAGTTTCAAATAAATATAGAGAAAGATTTTGAGATGGCAGAGGTTCTCCCTTGCTGATGAATATGAATGTAGTGACAGTTGGTTAATAAGTCGTGTGTCTATCTGAGAGGCACGGACAATAATGCGCTACACTGGGGACTATCTTTTGACTTTAAACCATACGCAGGCATGACTGATCATAATAACAGGCTATCAATACATTATAGAACCATTCCCTGTTCTAGTGCCATACTTTGGCTTGATACCAAAGCTTCAAACACATCCTATTAAACAATTGGGACCAATATTTTACCACAGAAAGACTGCAGGAATGGGCATAAATTAATAGACATAAATTCAACATGTTTTTTTCATTTTGGAAAAAATACAGATTTTTATTTGAGTAACCTAGTCCATTGATGAAGGAAGCAGGAGAAGACCTTTAAAATGGAGCCGGCAGACACCTGACATCATAGGCACGGTCCAGGTCTCAGGGCCTGGACCGTAATCCTGACCCGTGGCTGGTCGGTTTATTCTGAAGGCCTCAGAGGGGATGGAGTTGGCATTGTTTATCATCCAGCCGCCCCCTTTCTGCACTTGTTAAGTGAAACAATGTTTCCAGTCAATGAAATGAGGTTTATCTAGGGACTGCTGCCCTGACCAGATGTCTAAAAATGAAACAATTGCACACATTTCAGGAAATAAATATCATGACATCGCAAAGAGATTAACTTCTGCTGGGTAGCAGGTTGAAAGTGTATTAATTAGAAAGACATTAGAGAAGATATTTGTTTGAAATGCATTAGGTGATGAGAGAGACTATGACGGGATTCCTACTAGTCTGAAGCATGTATGTGGCTGCTTTGTGTGGACATCATAGTAGTTAACTCTTCCTGCCCTTTAGTTTGGGTACAGCCCGTTAAATCTGCCTCTGAAAGTGGGCTTTCTATTTAATACCAATAGCCCGTTGTTTGTAATCTTGTCAAAACACGTTGGCAGTGAATCCATCGGAGGCACTTATCTTATCTTAACTGATGGGCTCATCTTAATTTCTCCAGCCACACACCAATCAACACGTTCTGGTCTTAGCTTCTATTGATTTGAGGAACGGATTATTGTTGCAGAAGGTTCTTGAATATTACAGCATGTCCCTGTGTGTTGACAGTGACCTAAACAAAAGAGAATAATTGGAGGCAGCCTTCAAAGTTTGTTTGGATTACACTTGCATTCATTTCATGTGTTCATACAATACAGTGAATGTATATCAACACACCCACTAGCACGCTAAGGAGAAACCAAGTCACTAAAGGAAGGAGGCGTTTTGGATGTCATTCCCTTATTATTGGTCAGAGCATGGTGAGAATGTAGACAAAAGACTGGATGTTCGAAAGTACAAGAAAAATGCCAGAATAATCAAACACTGCTATTGGCATGGTGATTGTCATATTTTTTTATACAGATTTTTGGGAGCAATGTTACTGGTTGATGACCATTGGCTAGTGGAGAAAAGACATCTGGACCAGTATATAACCATGGATGTTGCCAGCTCCATGATTTGGTTGCAGATTTAACTGCATTCTTAAAAATAGCTGGCATGTCTATGGTCTCCAAAATCCTCTTTCTGTGACAAACGGCTGGTGGAAACCTCCCTCGCCATCCTGGACACGCAAACAGACAAGCTTGTTGTTTTCTGCAGACTCTACTAAAGCAACCGATAGGTTTTATTTAAATCTGTCCCTAGCCTAGCTCATCCTCTAATTCCTCCTCACCCCCCCAAAAAAGCTCAATCCAAAACAAGTTGGTTTTTTGGTTACATTTAAAATGTCCTTATCAAGGATATCACTTTACACCCCAACTAAGGAAATAAGGAAAGAAGGAGCATGAGGAATATAGAGAGGAGTAATCTTTTAACCCCAAAAGGGACTGGACTGACTGTGACGTAATGCAGCATTTGCTTGGATCCCCGGTAAATATAGCAGTAGATCCTTTCTACCATGGGACAATAGTGAGGTCTCCCCAAATGCACCATTTGTAATGCGTTGTACATCACAGGTTGAACATCGCGTCAAATCAGGTTGGTCAACCTGTAAATATGACTCAAGGTGAAGTATTATTGCTTACTGACAGACGACAAGGCAAGGTAGTCCACCTTCCCACCCCTCTGTGTACTAGTTAAATGAAACCGCCAAAGTATGACCCACCAGAGACGTCTATTTATTGCACAGCCGTGTCCATTGCTTCCAATCCTGGTCCCCACTGTTTCAACCATTTGCAGTATATCAACAGTATTGATTTGAAACTCAGATGCAGTTTGGATAAAGCTTGATGCTGAAATTGTAATTGTCTCACTCCAGGAAGCTTGGAAAATACGTAAGCAAAACGTGGCCTTCCGGGCTGGGATTTACCATGAGAAATGTATTCATCTGCTTCAACAACAAGGATAATGGGGCTGGGGTATCCTGATTAAATCTTCTAATGGCAGGGCCATGGCTCCAGAGCCATGAGAAGGAAGGAGAGCATCATTCCAGGGGCACACAGGACTACATTAGAACTATATCCCCCATCAGCATTGCCACTCATGGACCGCTGATGGTTTTACAATGACAACCCTACAATGACCTGTACAACAGGGAAATAATAATCCTCCATGGATCCTCCATGGACTCTACTGGATCATTCAAAAGACTACATTCTCAAGGCATTGGTATGGTTGGGATGTCCCACAGAGTCCATCCTGACTGGACACTTGCCCCCCTCTGATGGCTACCAGCTGTAACTGCCAGCCGCCAATTCTGTACTGGATGAACCCAATAAACTAATGGCTACTGCCTTGAAAATAATAATTTGATAAACCCCTGAAATTCCTCATTGATTTTGTTCATTGCTGATCTACTGTTTTATAATATTTCTATTCCTCTTCTCAACTTTTGTTTAATGCTACCACTTTATTTCTTAAATTAAATTTACCTGGCTTGACTAAGTTAGGATGGAGAGATTCTGCTTTGGCTCGATACTTAAATTATATGTGCACTAGTTGATCACAGCTAGCAAGACAGAGTTGTGGGAGATCATAAAGAAGCAGCTCATTCAATAATGTGACGGACTCAAGGCGTTGATCCATTAGGTCTTCTTTGCACTAAATAATCCAGTCTAAATTATTCTTCAGTACTTACTCAGCTGCTCATATGGGCTACTACTGCATTGAGGCCTGAAGGTGCTCTCCTCAACTCAACTTCCCGCCTCCCCGCTCTAAGGAACTGAAAGTAGGACAGTGGAAATTAGGCAATGCAGCACACATGGGACTGCATTGCTGGTGGGTGCCGCAAGCGGATGAGTAAGGTATTACCCACCACTGGTTATCTTTTCAAGGGAGGAAAATAACCTTCCCCGTCTGTTATGCTGGAGGTGCTTCCCTCTCTGCCTGGCAGCCTCCTCGATAGGTATACACACTCTAATGTACAACCACAACTTTTAGATGCCGGTTTTGGGGATTTACACAAAAAGTTACATTAATACCCATGATTACAGCAACTGGCAATTATTGATGAATAAAGAATTAAGTAATCATGCTTGTACCCCTTAGCTATAACTTTGTCTTGTTTTTTAATTAAGGTTATTGGCAATTACTCATGCTCCATAGTAGCCAGGAGCTTTCTACTCTCTGGCAGGTGATGTTGACCAGTATGAATGACATGATATTTTAATTTCCTCCATCGCTAAGACACTGAATCATCTCAAAGAAAAGGGTCTTATATGAAAAACTATCTTTCAACCTATTGAACCAGCCTGATATGAGTAGTGAATGGTGGCTTCTGTTCAAGGATGTCGTTCATTTCAACCTCTCACAATATGAAAGTTAACTGAAAATACACACATTCAATTGGTTCACCCCGAGATGGTTGAACTAGTTAGAGAACATCAAACCCCACATAAAATTACAGCAGCCATTCAACTCTAGAACTGGACAAGGCCATTTCATCAAACATTATGCCTTTCCTGCTCCTCATCATCGGGGAATTAATATATAATCAATAAAATGTACCATAGCCTTCATCTTTTATGGCTCTAAGTACTAACCTCATCCAGGTTTTAGTCATATACCAATTGTCCAGGACTCCACGTTACCCATCTTTATCACACAGAGGGCAGATGTGGCCATGGCGAGGAGCCGCTCCGGGCCGCTCCGGGCCGCTCCGGGCCGCTCCGGGCCGCTCCGGGCCGCTCCGGGCCGCTCCGGGACGCTCCGGGACGCTCCGGGACAGGTGACCACTGCTCTGCCTTGCCGTGGAGATGCAGGACAGTAAAAGGTGAGGAATCCATTTCCATCTGTCGCGGTGCAAACTCGATGGCATGTATACTCTTATGGGGTGTGAACAGCGTGATGACTATCGAATGTCAACACCCTAGGGGGGCCAGGCCTGTTCCTCGTGAAGGGGATTTATGTGTGGAAATGTTCGTCCAGTGGAGTATTTGAGCATCAACATAAAGCTGACAGTAATTTGGATAGTGCATGGCTATGCTGCCCTCTGGGGCACGAATATCTAATATATTTGGAAATATTCCACCGTTCCACTCATTGTGTAAAGGTTTGGCTCTGTACCAGAAGGTGACGCCGAGCTCAACGTTGACATGGTTGTCCTAGCTCCCACATATCATTACGGGCCCTTTAAGTCATCCAGGTTACGCAATACCACACCATGGAAACACAGAATAATGAGACACTTGAGTAAAGGTGGCACATTAGCTACACCTTGAACACACGGGGAATAGACATTTGCTTACGTAGAATTTGCACAACTTGCAAGCTGTGAGGATGCCGAAAAGTTAAAGAAGAGTCGAGCCATTTAGACACCTTCCTTTGTAGGCTCGGCACAAAAGAGGCCCAAGTCATTATCACCTCTAACTGTAGAAGGACACAGGGGATGCATATGGATTTGTGTCATTAATATACAGTATATATACATAAATACACACAAGCACAGGCACAAAAATCCATGTGTGTGTGTGTGTTTGTTTGTGTGTGGGATTGATATTGTGAAGCTGGGTCTCAGCTCCCTATGATCACTTAAAGATATAGCAAACTCTCGCTTACATGTTTCACAATTCCCATTGGTGGGGAATATGAGACCACCCACAGCGTCTGGAAAACCGCTCAAAGAGAACATTACCCTGGCAGAAAGTGTGCATTACCCTGTGTTAAGGCTGTCGATACCAATGCATTTGTACGTCGAGCATTAGGTTCTCAATGTATGTACCCATATGTCTCAATGCCATTGGCATTGACTTTAAATGTTCTCAAACCAATAGTCTTAGAAGAAGTTTCTTCCCTCTCACTGGCCAATTGGACACGCAGTGAGCTATAAGCGACCTAGATCAAGCCAAACTCATGTGAAGTATAACTGTGAGGTACTCCTGGCTCTTCATCAGCCAAGGGGATTTAGTTGGCATCTGTTTGAGGTGGCATGAGTCTTTTATTGAGTTTGTTTGTTGTGTTCGCTCATAAATCAGTACAAAATATAAAATGTTCTGTGTGTGAGGGAGAGAGATAGTTGAGACAGTTTAAAAATATAAGCTAGTTTTGAGTTTGAAAAGAAAGCACCTACATAATTGGTTTGTCAATGGATATACCTTGTCATGCAAAGAGCTTAATTGCATTATGGTCAGTTCCTTCATCCCTGGTAAAAAATGATCAACGCCGACTGATCTTTCATAATATACATTTGTTTATAAATGTGGCTAAATTACACCAATTCTTTTTGAGTTTTGCGTGGTTAAACCTCTTCATAATGAACAAAATATTATTTTTTTTACCAGAGTTTCCTACATCTGTCTATAGACTCGGCTCAGCGCCTCCGCCAAATGACCGCCTCTAGAAACAAATTTACCTGTCACAATATGTCTGTTCAAGTCAGCATCTGCCATCAATTTGACAGAGAATACAGGCTACTATGCGGCTTATATACTATCATATAGGCTAATATAAAGCAGGTACCATTATTGATTCAGCTAAATTTATAAATCAAACGACCTGTCGAGTCCTGATCAATGCTGATTACAACATTACATACTAGTACTGAATGATGTATTTCAGCATATAGAATAATTTTGGCACCACACAATTTAGTGGGAACAGTGAAAAATGCATTACCGAGAACCGATGGTGGGACTCATCTTCACCAGCACGAGTGGTATGATAGGGCAGATGCTGTTGACAGTTTGCATACGACTTTTCTTGGATCATCTTTAACGTTTTCTAAAGGCTGCCAGAACTGATATTGTGCAACCTACTATAATACTTAGAAAAGAAAATGATGGGATAGAGCCACTACCATTACACAAAGTGGTTCTCAAAACAACAGTAAGAACAATTAGTAAAAGCAAAACATAACACAGCAAATTGCACAGAGAGAAATCTGCCACTCCCTCAAATAACATAAGTTCAGGGCTTTTCAGATAAATGTTCCCCCCCACAATCCCCCATGGAGGTCTGCTCCACACACACAACAGTTTAGACTATTCAAGATGGCGTCCAAACTGAACATCTTTCCATCTAATTCAAAACGTCAGATACTGGGAGTATGACTTAATCTGTCCATCTAGTCCGAATCACGGAAACATATTGATGGAACAGCTGTTACTTTCTTAGGTCAACCTCAAAGCAGGAAATATTGACCAATGTGCAGATAAACAACAGACATATACAAAATGGACATGGTGGTGCGAACCCCACATTGGGAGCTTTTGTGACCAACAGACCAAACATCTGTTAGTCAGGGGAAGATGATTTTTACTTTCTGAACCGGAAAGTGTGCGACACTGAACACATACACACACAGTCACTCAAGGCTTTTGGTTGGCGAAAGGATGAGCATCAACAGAAGCATTGATTTTCTTTTTGCTGTTTCGGAAGGATAATTTGTCATTGCCTCTCTCCAAATGATTCCTAGATATTCTGCACATGGTGTTAACATCCTGCAGGGCCATTGCCATGGCAATGATTTCCAATGCAAACAAAGGTGTCTCCCCTTGGGAACACTAATAACAATGCAACACCAAAGTCAATAGCGATGTGTGTGACAGTGCGATGGTTGGCTGTAGCAGCACATCCATAACATGAAAGGTTTATGTAAGGCATCAAAATAAATATTATACAAAAGTAATACAAATATAGACATGATCCTAAAAGAATACTAGAGGAAACAGTTAAGGGGAAAACATTGTGTAATTAGTAAAGATAGTTTTTGTTAATCTTTTTTAACCAAAGACAAAGTGGGATGACTCCTGTATGACAGTGTTCAGGATGATTCAGAGATTACATGACCAAAAGTGTCTTGCTCCTTGTGCCCACACACAAATGCTTTTTTTTTTACTGGTCTATTATCTTTATTTGTCTGAAAGTCTAATTGGCCAGGGGTGGCTTGAGGTAATTTGTTCTCATAATTATTTGATAGTTTTTAGACAAATGGCAGGAAGGAGTAAAAGTGTAAAGCGAAAAGATTCCATTTTCTTCAAATTGTTCACACTTTGTCTAAATTACTAGTTTCTTCCAATGAATATGGTAAACTGAGGAATAATTAGTTTTTGTCGTATGCACACTCTAATTGCTGGCAACTAGCAACTGCTAACATTGTGGCTACACGTTTTATATTATGTTGTCACAATGTTGCCAAACATTGCACGAAAACCTACACTTTTAAATTCAACATAATATTCTTAAAATATCTATGTTCAAGCTACATGATACAGTATGATGCTTAGAGCAGCGTGTAGGGAAACAAGTGAGCAGGCATGCTGTGAAATGTTGCTCAAGGTAGGCTGTGGACACTGGAGATGGAACTGAAAACATTTGGGCTTGGAGGCAAACGCCCTAGTCACCAATAGAACCCAAAACATGGGAATACCAATACCATACCTTCATATTTCATCTTACATGTGCATGTTCGAGCCTTCTTATCGATTTCAGCAGTCCAACATTGGCCTGACTGAATTGTTGTAATAATATGAAATAATAAATTCTTGAAAGTTTATAATTTATTTGGTAGAAAATTTAAATTGGATTAATTGTCCTGTTATACCAATGAATCGCAAGCGTTCATGAAATGAAAGTATCAGAAAATAATCCTGTCCTCATTTACAGATGCCAGTAGACACTGATTAATTTTTAATAACATCTTACCAACCTTTATGGTCTTTAAATTAATTATAATATTGAATAATTGAATTGGCAAAGATACTGATTCCCTAATCTATTATCAGTTTTCCTTTTTATTCAATGAGATACTTCGATTTGGAGCTAATTTTAAAAGTACCTTTTGCTGTGAATGTCCAAAATCAAGGTCTTGGCAAGTTAAAAGGAGTTACTACCTTCACGAGGAATGTATTCTGTCAAATAGATAATTTTTCTACATGTTGTCAGAAAAAGAAGTGTCCCGGGATCAGCCCAAAAAAGCCTCTGGCTGTGAGAGAAGGCAACACAGTGGTGTTCTCAATAGAAATGAAGGCCTCTATCTATCAGAGCAGTCATGCACATGCTACGCTCAAACGGCGCATTTTGAGCTGCTACTCAAACGTCCAAGTAAAGTCTTAAGGACATGCAGAGATGAGCCGTCAGATTGATCTGAGTTAAGGAGGGGAGATAGTGCCATCCACATCACAGTGGTGCAAAGCACCGGATTAATTGATAGAGCTTGGTTATTTGAAGAGCATCAACATGGATAGTGAGCTAGAGTGAGCTCTGGAGGAGACAAGAGATCATCGTCATGTGACCGTTTTATAGTCAATAGCATGCAGACCAGGCCAAAGCACACATCCTCACAGATGTCTGCAGAGGGCCTCAGCCAAAGAGAGAAGAACAGTATCCGTTAAGTGAACAAAACATCTTGAAACAAGGTTACAAGGTTACAAAGTTTTTTTAGAGACAGATAGTGCAGTAGGCTATAAAACTATGGAGGGGTGGGACTTTATCAGGGTTGTGAGAAAGGGTAGAGCTGGGCTTGCGACTAAAAATATAAATATACTACTTATTACCAAAAGTAACGAAACCAGTCAGAAATATTAATTGTAACATTCTTTTATATACATTTTCCGTTCCTATACGGAAGCAATGTGATGAGAGAGGTAGTCCTGTATGATTTTTTATTACAATATCTATCACCAGCCACATAGTGGAGGGTATTCACGTTTTATGTTGGACAGATGCTGGAGAAACAAGTCACATCGAGAATTTGAGTGGGACCATGCATCATACACTTTCTCATCATTAAAGTTACCATGTCCAAATAAAAACGCAACATAACAACGTAAAATACAGATTATGTAATCAACTTCATAAAATGAACCCTACTTTAGCCTTCTCTGTCTACTAGTCTTTTAAGGCAATGGCAACTTTATTTATATAGCACTTTTCATAAACAAGGCAGACTCAAAGTGCTTCACATATAAACATTGTCATACAATAAAATAAAATAATAGATAAGTAAAAGAAAACATATGCAAAGAAATGAGTAAAATAGAAAGTTAAAAAGGCATTTTAGTTTTAAAATAGAAAATAAAGGCAAAGTTAAGAAAGCTTTTTGAGAAAGTGCAATGTATTTAAGATTTAGCAGAAAGCTAAAGCAAACATAAAAGTCTTCAGTCTTGTTTTAAAGGTGCTCAGAGTTTGGGCAAGTCTTAAATAGTTTATTCCCGCTATTTATTGCATAGTAACTAAATCCTGCTTTCCCATGTTTCTTGTTTACTCTGGGGATAATTAACAGATTGGTCTCAGAGGATCTTAGTGGTAAATCAAAAATGTATATGTATTAAGAAGAATATAATAGTTTCACTCTTAAATCAACGTTTAAAATAGTGGTTAGGGTTACCTGGTTATCAAGATATTGGAGGCAAATAAAATTAATATATAGGGAGACTTTATCCACCCCCACTCTCTAACATTGACGGAGGGGAAGAAAATATATAAGTCACACAGAATCACGTACATGAGCATTTACTCTATTGAGTCTACCAGTCTGATCGTGACAGGAGGCGATGATAACCTGAGGAGTTCCGAGGCGTTTCGATATTTAAATAACAGCATCGTTCGATGTGTTTTAATTAAATCTGAACATGATTTTTATCAACACGCTTATAATAATAGT
Source organism: Melanogrammus aeglefinus (assembly GCA_900291075.1). Classification (NCBI taxonomy): domain Eukaryota; kingdom Metazoa; phylum Chordata; class Actinopteri; order Gadiformes; family Gadidae; genus Melanogrammus; species Melanogrammus aeglefinus. Next base: position 132,412 of record OLKM01000641.1, on the reverse strand, counting down.
TGTATTATTATTAAGTGTGGAACAACCATCAGACAACAATGGATGGCGGCAAGATTGTAAGAGCGATGTGTTCATTTTGATGACCATCGGGCCTGGTTGGATGCTATCATGTAATGTTAAACCAGGAAAACAAGGTGTTCCTTATGCTACGTTATTTAGCTGCATTCTTAAAAAAGGTTTTATTTACCATTATATTTAAAAGGTATAAAGTTAGTGTATTAAAAGGTTCAGCATAATTGTTTAATAGTTACCAAGGACATTCAGGATTCAGAGTATCAAACTGTTTTTCATTGGTGTGATGTTGATGAAAATATAATATCTATCTATTATCTGTCACATTAAAATAAATAAGAACTGAAGATAGTTCTGAGGGGTAGGAATGTGTTATTCCTCTAAGCATACAGCTATGTTTTACTCAGAAGGGACAACTGCAGCACACAGAGCACAACAACCTCAACACTGACATCTGAACGTCTTGCTTGGTGAAGGGAAATAGGAATTGTTCCTTTTTATTTTTGCATTTTAATGCTTTATTATAGAGTGAGATAGAGAGTAAGGTATGGGAGATAGAGGGGAGGACATGCAGCAAATGACCACGAGCAGGACTCTAACCCGGGTCGCTGCGTTTAGGACTGAGCCTATATGGTACGCGCTCTACCCGGCCAATGGGGAACCCCAGGATTTGTATCTTGAAGCATTTATTTAATTTACAATGGAGGATTTCCATGACTTCAGATATTACAAGCTAAAACTGTTCAGTCATTTCCACTAAGAGAGTTCATATGAAGAAGGATTGTCCCTACAAAATCAGGGATAAATGGTGTCTCCTCGCTGTAAACCAGATGACAACAGAGTTAAAGTGCTCTGAGAACTGTTGTTATAGCAGAGGGCTGCTCAGAGCTCAACAATTACTACTCTCAGCCTTTCTTATGCTGTCTTTGTTTCTTTATAAGTGTCAACAACTTCTGACCCCAATCTCTTCCCACAGTATTTAATCTAGAGACTCCATTCTAAATATTATGCTTTAATAGAAAACATTTTATTATGGAAGTCACAGGAATGGGCAAACTGCAGGGCCAATTATTAACCTGTATACTGTATACAGCTGATACTTTAATATATATACTTTTATAGTTAAATTATCACATACCCTTATAGATTTGATATTTTGGTTGAGATTAGACTATTTAATGCATTCAGCATATATGTTTGCTTCATCTGTTCTATCGATCCCCTCTAGTTTTAACAAAAGCTAAATGCCCATATTTCACCTAGAAACACAATGATAAAAAACAGTCTCAGTTTTGGGCAATCTTTTAATTGTCAAATAAAATAAATAATTCTAGGATTATTGTCCCTGGGGACAATAATCAGGGTTTGTCCCTGACGACATAAAGCCTTTAGAAAAGTGTATTTAACCGTCGTACAGTGCTCGAAAGGATGATGGACCTTTTGCGCTTGTGCTTTTTTCTAACTCACAAGTTATCCAATGATAACCATAAAAAAAATCGGCATTACTTTTTCTATTTTGTGGGGCAAATGTTGCATTGACTTTGAATTCTCCTAAAACCGGCAAACGTAGGATAAAATCTCACCCACAGAAAACATTGTGAATTGTTTTATACTATTGCATGCATCGATAAAACAGTCTGGGTAGTTGCATTGATCAAACCCAGCCAAAGCAAGAGTTTGAGTCAAGTTGGAGTAAAATTGTATCCGCATACCAGCAACAACACCATTTAATATTCTCTGTCAGATTTGACCCAAAACACCAAAGTCTAAAACTTTTATTTCAAATATAATATAATGATTACCAGTTGTTTTATGTCAATATAGATGTTTGAAGCCCTGTTCTAATAACAAATGCTGGATAGTAATGACTAGAAACAGCTGAAAAATAGGACACTGGGAACTTATATTATGGAGAGCCATGGGTATCAACCAATAGTTTCCAAAATAAGGATAACACCCGGATCTATTCATCTGCAGTGGGGGCAAAATGACACATATTCTTTACTCAAGTAGAATTATAGATACAGAAAAGTAAAAAGTAGCCCTCTGTCATTCCTATCGGCTGTTTTTGTGCAAAGCTAACTGATCCTTGCGTCATATTAATTTAATTTGACTGTTAAAGGTAAACCATTCTAACTTGACCGACACCTTCAAACATTTCTTTTAAATAAGACTGGATGGGGAATATCTTGGCGCTGCTCTGAATGAGCTCCCTCTGAATGTTCACTTCCATCCATCCTCACTCGCTACGCTGCCAGTTCTGCCATAGTCGTCTTTTCTGTGTGTTATAGTCCCATCCATTTAGAATGAATCGGTCTTGATGTTGGGAATCGTAACGATGCAAAATAAAAACATTATCGATTATTATTTTCGTTTTTCAAAGTACAGAAAAAACTGAAAGGAGTTGAAATTACAGATATGTGTTGAAAAATAAACTAAAAAGTGGTTAGGAAAATGAAAACTCAAGTAAAGTTATTTCCCACCCCTGTTTATCTGTATCTCCGATCCTAAACCTTCCTAAAGCGTTGGGTTCTCTGTGTCATTCCAGCAGCAGATCTACCCCACACCATTCTGCGCGTGTTTTGTGTGTGCGCGAGAGACAGACACAGAGTGAGCGCAAAGGTTACAATGCTCATCTTGTGTAAAACTGCATGAACTATATCTAAAGATTGTGGAAATGTGTTTGTATGTTGAATGTAAATAAGGTGTCAAGAGTGTCTAAAAACGGTTCAAAATATTTCTAAAAAACAAATACAGGGGGAGCTGGATCCCTGGACCCCTCCAAAGGCCAGGGCTACGCCCTGCACAAACCCTAGAACCCTAACCCCCTGGGATCCCTGACACACTCTCACAGGGGCGTAGGAAAGAGTTTAACATTGGAGGGGACACATATCTGAAATCTGACGGATCCATTAATGGTTTGAACAGGAATATGTCATAAATGAACTACACTGCAAAACATTCACAAATGTATTTTATTCTTCTAAAAAGATACATTTGTACATTTTTATCGTACAGTTTTGTAGACTGATAAATAACAAGGGAAGAATATTGATCTAAATTTGAATTCGTATTTTTTAAAAACCTTTTCTTTTCTTAGTTGTATCTTATGCCTCAATTAACACACAAGCAAAGGTTAAGGTTAAAGAGAAAAACAGCATCAAGAATTTTAACATATACACCAACATGTTTTTATTCTTGAGTGTGTGATATTCTTCCACATTTCCACTAACTAATTGGTTTGTGAAGGTAAAGGTCAACGCAAACGACATTAGAATGGATGTAATGAACTAATAAATATCAATTACTGTGTAGTTTTGATACCAATAAAAGCTAGATAGCATGATCCCTGCAGCCTCTGCACTGTTGCTAAATTAGTAGTTCAGGCAAAACAAAGAAAGCTGCACTGAAAGTGACTCTGTTCAACTCTGGGTATTTCTCAATGACTGCAGCATCAATCTCTCCACTCAGAAGTGTCTCTTCCAACTTCTGCAAAGTCAACAAGTCCTCCTGGTTAAATAGCTTAATGAAATTTGATCTACAATATCCAGGACAAACAATGAAAAATAATATTAGCTTTTTGTCCATTTCTTATTATAAAGTCTGCTACATTTTCGCCAGCAAACGTTGGCTAGTAACGTTCATAATAACAACTTTTACCTAGCAAGAGTTAGATGTTGAATCACAACATCAGCTTATAATCAACAACTCTAACGTTAGTCTGAAAATATAATTATCTACCTGGATAAAATTATGACCAAGTCACATTTCCTTTCTTTTTTTTCTTCCCCTGGAGAAAGAAATCATTTAAACTACGCTGCTGCTGTTTTTTCATCTTAACGGCTCTAACCTGTCGCTAACTGCAGACACCCGCATCTCAAACAGTCTGACGCCTGATTTCCACCGACGCGGAACGGCTGCACCGCGGAATGGCTGCGAACTCTGACCTGCGTCAATCGTATTTACACGAGATCGCGAGATCACGAGATCACGAGATAATCCTAAACCTAATGTACTCATCTTCCACTCCCAAAACTACTGCAATTAAATGCCAGGCTTTGGTCCTTTCTGACATTGTCCTTATAAAAAGGATGATTTATTTCCTAAATTATTTATATATTATTTATAATTATTGATATGTTGCTCCACTTCCACAATCAGTCTCTCGTCGTCCATGTTGCCGACCCTCTGAGACCCTTTGATTGATTGACTGCTGACCTGGTGCCACCGGTCATGACGTAATGTGAAGTGGACGTTGATGTGAAGTTGTGATAGTCTACATGAGCTGAGTATTGCGTTTTATTTTGAAAATTGACTGGATGCTATATGGCTTTTACTTTTTCAATTCCTGCCCGGCTCGATCTGCTCTGTTGAAATTGACGGCTCGTCAAAAAATAGAATTGCTACGGAATGATAGCGCTGCGGCGTGGCGTACCGCTCTTGGGACGCTGCTGAGAGGTTCCGCAGCGCACCCGGTGGAAAGGGTTTCATTGTTTAGAGTGGCAGCGATCAGCAGCGGTGACCGTGGCGCAGCCGTTCTGCGGCGCTTACGTCCCCGGTGGAAATCAGACTTTTAATGCTCCGTGGGGGGCATACAACACCATTCATGGGGCCAGTGACAAGACGCTGTGTTGCACTTTCAAAATAAAAGCATCAGATATTTTGCGGTATAATTTTTGGGTGGGATAAATGCGCCTGTCTCGAAAATTGCCCCCGGTTCCTACGCCCTTGCACTCTCAAGCACACAATGATGGAGGCTAGCTTTCTAACGGCTAAAGCTACTTAAAAACAATCCATGCTATCTACATGAACGATACTTCGTAGAAAAGCTATCTACCTAAAAGTACAAACCATGTCTTGGAGTGACATTAACTCAACAAACTAGATGTAAACGAATAATAGCGATAAAAGAAAACCTTTTCTAAGTCACAACCAGCTGATGTCCGACTTTGTTATAATGCTAACAATGATACTGTATGTGCCATACCAATACTAAAATATATAGTACAAATACTAAATCATTGTGATTCTACTTATATTATTTATCATACTAATAATACTACTCATCATACCAATACTAATATGTATCATACTACTGATACTTTAAATACTTCTACGACTTAGCATTCTAGTTATATTACTGGTTATTATCAAACAAATGACTACTATTACTACTTAAAAGGTTGAGTTTCTAAAATATATGTGGCCTGTATAGCTGAATTCACAGATTGCAACAAACTGAATCCTCCTCACCCCTCACTTTCCAACGGTTCAGTATAATATCCCAGTGTGTGTGTGTGTGTGTGAAGATGTGACTAGCATCGTCTGGCTAACGGTTGGTGTTGATGTGTGTCCAAGAGAGGGTAAAGCTTCTCAGACTTATAGTATAATGCCTATAACGCATGTTTTATATATATATATATATATATATATATATATATATATATATATATATATATATATATATATATATATATATATATATATATATATATATATATATATATATATTTATTTATATTTAATATATAAGACACCTGCACGATGACGGTGCTAAAGAAGTATCACGAATAGACAAATTAAAAGTCATAGACGCGGCATCTTCCTAAAATCCTGAGTCCAAAACACTTTTTTTTTTATTGAATTACGGATTATATTCCATTTCTGACAAATCTCTTCAGCAGGATGCCACTAAATATGACACACTACACCTTTAACCGAACTACAAGGGATGGTTGCAAACAGCATTACTCTAGTTTTTGCCATCGTTAATGGCGGCATTTTTTAATTACGGCATTTTATCTAGATGATTCAAATTTTTTATGGATTTATACACTGATTAAAACGTGCTTGTGAATATTATATTCCATTTCTGCCAAATCTTTTCAGCAGGATGCCACTAAATATGACACACTACACCTTTACCCGAACTATAACTATACATTAGCTTTTGCCATTGTTATTCTTTTAAATATTATTTTTTTGTCTTTTACCATGAAGATTTTATGAAAATGTTGAAGCCAATTTTACACTCCAAATGTTTCTGCAGGAATTGTTTTAATTTACACTAGCCGTTGTATTAGAGATTGGTTAATAGCCCCTGTTTTTTTTGCTGCCTTACCTTTTGGATAACAATTGCTGCATAGGCATGAATAGAACATTTACGAGTAAAACAGATTTTACTTGCTAGGGTTATGTTATGAATGACACCTGTGTTAGTCATTTGAAAAGCGTCTTTTGGCTGTGCTATGATTTCACAGACATAACCGAGATGGAAGGTATGGTGGCGTTTAGGAAATGGGTAGGTCCAGAGATGATTCATAGGCTGTCAAACTGCTTGTCTAAAGCAGTGCTTTACAGTGCTAAAACCTAGCAAACATGCAATAGGATTAGATTTAGACTTCTTTTCTTTTTTTTACATCAAGGAGAGCTGCCTGACGAAGCAGCCAATTTGAACAAGCAGCCATGCACACACACACACACACACACACACACACACACACACACACACACACACACACACACACACACACACACACACACACACACACACACACACACACACACACACACACACACACACACACACACACACACACTTTCTTCCTTACTAAGCAAAGAAACTGTAGCTAATGATGAGTCCATTCAATAAAAGCGATACCGTGCAGAAAGAAAGCCGTTTCAGGGTGTTATATGCGCATTTCTTATTTGAACTGCTGAATCGCCTGCCACGCTTTTGCCAGAAGACAACATAAAATAATTACCAAACCAACTTTAAGGCCTCACAAGTGCAAGCTTTATGTACAAGAGCATGTGAGACTAGCCAATTAGTCCTACTTAGTCAAAGATGCATATACTGCAAGGTACAGTATATGAACACACACACTGTTGAAAAAAAGAATTATCACACACACCCACCTCACTCACACGCACCCTGATATGCTAATGCTGGTCACTTCAACTGGACATCTCACCACCATTGCTTCTTCAAAGCCTTAAGATATGCCTGTAGTGTGGAATATCACTGGGTTTGAGATGAATATTTAATTCCCACAAGAGCACGAAGGATTTCTACAAGCTGTAGAGGTACATGGACATGCGTAAATGTCCGTGCTTGTGTAAAATGCAGCAAGTTTTAATATGCCCTGAGATTATATGTTTAACCTTTAATAACAATTATCAGTGATTTAAATTGTTTTCTGTGGCGAAAAAATGTTTTGGGAATTGAAATTATACGTATATACATATATATTTATAATTTATATAATTACAATTCTCAAAACATTATAACATTCAGCTACTAGAGTTAAGGGACAAATGTAATAAGACTTTGTGTTCTATTTTTGGCTCTACAAATGTAATAATTTCCTTTGAAAATTTGATGCGGACACTGATTATGATTAATGGTGCTGTAGGTAAGAGAGAAGAGCTATTTGAGTGTAATTTGTAAGAAATGCCAGAGCCACCCATCAGCCTTTTGAGGGTGAAATGATCTGTGAGAACATCTGGCTGTTGCTCCTGCAGCCTCTGTTTGAGACTATTTCCATTTCAGACCGCTCCTGGCTCACACCTGACCAATCACAACATCTCTCCCCTTATGGGTTTTGGGAATCCATCTTGCCTGTCAATCACATGTGAATGCAACGCTGGGAGAATCGTAGGGAGGGAGGTTGCATTTAAAAGATATTCTGCCCTTTCCTGCTGTTCCTCTCTTTACAGCTCTCAATCTTACATAGAGTAGCTTCAAGGTATTCCTAGTTATTATAATGAAGATTATTATCAAATATATTTTGTAAATATTGAGGGATAACAATGTAACTATTGAGATTTGATCAATACCATTGCTTTTAGTGGTGGTGGTCACTTTTTTTTGAGAATTAAAAAAAATTGATGTAGCAATTGCATTAAAATAGATATGATTCAGTAAAAAATGTGTGTGTGTGTGTGTGTGTGTGTGTGTGTGTGTGTGTGTGTGTGTGTGTGTGTGTGGTGTGTGTGTGTGTGTGGTGGTGTGTGTGTGTGTGTGTGCTGTGCGTGTGTGTAGAAGATGGAAGAATTCCGTTTATGTGAGGTTAAGTATACCTTAGGGCTGGTTTATATGGAAATAATTATTATCACAATAAATATTAATAATTGTACACGATACCGATTGACATCACAAAACATCTATGAATTCAAAGTACCTTCCTAAACAGTCTCACTGAAAAGGTAATTCATTGAAGAATATAGAAAGTGAAAGTATGGGACTAAAACGTATGGTTTTCCTCTCTTATTGATGATTAGTGAAGATAAGTTATATTTCATCATTTTAAGGGCATATCTTCTCCAAATGTTTGTGTACGATGACCAGTTGCTTATGCAATACAACTGGTCATCACATGATACAACTGTATACGATATAGTTCAAGGAAGACAGACTTGAATATTTAGTTATTACACAGCCTACCAACACTAGGATTTTTGGAACATACATTCTGCCAGATTTGTTTAGTGTAAAGTATTTTTTCTCATCAATTTGTTCTGATGATGAAACATTATATTGATAGTATTATGGCATGTATATCAACCATACTGTGTGCATATATTGTATTTCCGAGTTCTAAAAGATTGGAGAAGATGGAAATCATGGTTCACCTAGAGAGTGTATATAATAAACATTTTAAAGCAGCAGTGTTAAAATCCCAATCAGACAATATTAAGCTATGCCTTTATAAACAATTTAAACAATTCATACAATTTTGTAATACAAATTTATAATGTGTTTCCAAATCCCAACAAAAATTAATAATAATAATTCTATCATTTTATATGGATATGCATTCAGTTTTTTTTTAAGTGATACTTATCAATGTAACTAACAATTGTAATGGCCGACTGCCTAGAAAAGACCAAAACAAACCAAAAAGTCTTTGTTGAAATGAGGCCGATGTGAAGAGGTGTGGTTGATAGACTCACTGCATTGACGCTCATTACACACAGGGGGCACTTCTCCCTCACTCACCGTCTAAATCATTCCCTCTCCTTAATGCAACTCCATTTTTTCCTCTCCTGGTGTCAGAGCCTCATGACTCTAGGGTTCACAGCCTGAATCCCTTCTAAAACAGGAAATGAATATAATAGCGCTCCTGCATTTATATTAATAACTTTATCAGTATTCACAAATCACCCCATCTCTCATTTATTTTATGTGCCATTTACAGCCATGGATGTGTGCTGTTGGATGCCAAAATTAATTTAGGGAGAAAAAGTTGAAATTTTCAAAGTTTGAGAGTTTGAGCACAAATCTGTGCACAAGTGGTCTCATAGGCACAGGCTCAGTTAAACTGAGCTTTGTCAAGTTGCTTTGAAACTGAGTGCTGACGAAAAGCATCACTGTCAAAAACAAATCCTCCCAACTCCATTGGCCGCCGTTTCCGGTGAATAGATCGCCCTATGAGTGTAAATTGGTCCAGACACTCTCAGAAGGGCCCATGACCAAAACCCCAGTAAAATACTTTAACCTCAGGTTTTCATCCACAACAAACTGGTATTTATTTACAAAAGTAGATAAGTCTCTCTCAGGCCAATGGACCTTCAAATGTCTCAGCGGCAGAGACAGCAACAGCCTATTACCATGGAAATCACAGCGCAAATCAATAGAACATTTTGAGAATAATATTGCTGGAGGACCGGCCACACAGGCCGATTCTCCAGCCCTCAATGTTTTAATAGGCAGCATCAGAATAATGCACAAGGCCGCACATATCTACATGGGGAAAAACAGATCAACTAATTATCCTTCTCCTATAGAGAGCCTATGACGTGAAAGTATAAACCGTATACATAGAGTGTGTTTTAATGAGGCTGACAGCGCTGTCACTGCAACACCATTGGATACAAATAAAATTTAACACATCCAAAGCAACAGGACGGGAGTGCTGCCTACTGTTTAGTGTGGGTGCTGCCCCCCATGTTGTCCTGTGTAGAAACACAGCCGAAAATAGCCGTAAACAGACCGGGGGAAGGGGACGACGGAGACCCAGTAGCAACCGCGCTACACGTCCTTTGATTGCCCACCAGTAACCACTGAGTCTGGGACTTATTAATTCATTCATAAATGTCCTTGTTGATGAACACTATTTTATTGGCGTAGTTGTGAGTCCAGATTCACCTGGGGTAGGTCTCTCATGATGCATTCAACAGGCTGGGGACACTGTGTCCCGCTTGCCTTTCAGAACCCACCAATCTGTCACCTTATTGTGAGCAGCACCTGGGAGGCTTTTTAATACCCACCATTTCTATTCAACAAGGTCGCGGAAATGTTTTCCATTATGTGTTTTCTCCTTAATATGGGTTATCATGATGTCCAATCAAAACGTAAAACCTGTGAAGTTTTACCGTAACTAAATCAATGTGGGCTGCATCACTTATCACTTCGTGCTATGGAATAGTTCACAACACACAGTGCCCATTCGTACATTGCAGCAGACACATTGGTTTTTCAAAGAGTCAGCAACACACACGGCACCAATGAGACAGATGAAAAGGTGTATCAAGGCTAACTAGACCACAGAGCGCAGCGCGTATCCCTGTCCCTAACAGAAGCCCTGAGCCCTGATGGAGTCCGTTCTGTTGTGGAGGGCCGTGTCACAACCACAGCCCAGTCAGCCCAGGCAGGCCCAATGCACGTCCTAATGCACATTTGTGTCACATTTAATTACTCACAGCTCGCCATGGCAAGGCTGACATTACTCACTGCTAATTACTAGTGCTTACTCCATTATGCATGTGATGGAATTGGAAAAACAATTATGACAAAATCCTTCACTAGTTAAAAATGTATGAACTAATTGCCTCCAATAATTCAAACTAGCATGTATTAATAATAGATGCAAGTTAATTAAAGGTTAGCAATTACAAATTATGTTTTAATTGAATACGTTCAACCAAGATTTTCAGAAAGTGTTTATAAGTTAATATGTCATTCAGGCTTAATCAATACTAGGACGTGTCTGTGAAGAATACCCCTTTAATGTATATCTTGGCAAACTAAACATAAGTTACAGTGTAAAGTAAGGAAGATTTATTTATAGCATTCTTCACAGGTCCCACAGTGCATCACAAGCAACAATAAACGCCCAACACTATATTTTGAGTCCATCTTTTTGAGCTACTAGTGGCTGTTATTTTATTTTCCCCGTCTGAGTGCACAGCACTCATAGGCTAATTGCCCTGTTACTCCAACAATCGAAGAGAAACAACGGGAACTTCGCCTGACCTGTCTGACCCATTTCACCTTTATTCATCTCTTCATACTTTTAGAATTACATTATTTGTGTTTAAATCGCAGTTTCAAATTGAGTGGTCCGAAATAAATGGTAAACATGAATAGGTTCACGAATAAACCCAATCTAGGTGGATTATTCTAGGTGATTAATGTACATTTATTTAAAGCCCGCCTCCTAATTACGTGATTGGTCCGTTTCAAGTGCCGATGGAGTCGATGGTTGGACGCGGTTCGCCTGTCACGATCAACTTGTAGTGCCCGGGGTTTTAAACGGCTCCATAATTACATTACATCCACCCACTGGTAAACTACCACAAGTGCGCATTCCTGTTGGCAAGTGGCTCGTTGGGCTTGTTCTCTTTTCTTTTGTTTACGTCAATGAAGGAGCAAAGGCTGATACTCACTATAGGCTAAACAACAATAAAGCAAGGCACATTTTGTGACAATATTTAAATACAGGTATGGGATATCAAATCAACGGAAAGACAACTTTTTAGCAAACCTCCGTGTCACGCAGTCTTAATAGACACACACACAGACACGCGCACACATGTGTCATCCAATAACACGTTAAAGCATGTGTGACTATCCGTCTTTAAAGAAAACCAAACTCTTAAAACAGCCTTACTGTAGCGTAGGGTTATCCTCGGTGCTCCCTCCTCTGCTGGTCGTCGGTTCGCCGGTGGAGGAGAACAGACGCGGTCCTGGCTCCCGTTCCCGCCAGCAGGTGTGTACGGAGGCACGCGTGAGCGCGCCTGCTCATTGATGTGTTGGTGAGTGCGGAGAGGGCGGGTGAAGCGGCAGGCACCGCGCGGTTGTGTCGTTCACTCCGAGACTCTCCCCCTCTTTAACCCGTTTCCTACCGGTCAAGTTGACGAACGAGCTCCGCCCTCACCCGCTCTTCGAGTCATCAGAAGACTTTTACACTCAATCACATCGTTTCCCACGTAGGCCTACCCTACTTCCTGGAGCGGTTAGAAGAGGGCATGGCAGGGTAGACACGCCCACCTACGGGTCAAGGTAGGTCGAAACAGTGCCCCCAGCTCAAAACAGTCCACACAGCTACATATTGGGCACGTCAAAACAGTCCTCAAAGCTCCATATTGTTAAAACAGTCCACACAGCTACACTATTGGTCGACACAGCTATATTGGTAAGGTCAAAACAGTCCACACAGGTAGAGTTAACAGACTTCATAGTTAATAGTATTTTTTTTCTAAGATCACAGTCCCAGAAAATGAACTTTTCACGTTCATTTATTTTTTCTATTATATTCTATTACTTTCTAGTAGAACCTAAATTCAATGTCTTTTTAAATTTGTTGCCGACGTTCACACCCCGAGGGCAAAATTGGCATTAAAACCTGTGTTTTTTACAGTTGAAATCTGTACTTGTTTGTTAATAGAGCTCCTTCAAATAATCATTAGAACTATTGGCCTGAGGAATGTTGTCATAGCCGCTCTGGTCATAGCTATCGTGCCGGTCTCACTAAATCCACGACTGCTGGTAAACAGTGCAATATGGATAACTACCACCACCTAGTCTATATATGGTATACAACTACCACCACCTAGTCTGTATATGGTATATAGGCCTACCACCACCTAGCAGTGGTGGCTTGTGGTTTTTAAATTGAGGGAGAAAGGACTGCGCGCTTGGTTACCGTTGGCCTGCTGCTTGCACTGATAGTGGCCTATTGTGGCATAAGTAGGCTATGTGACACTCAAGTTGTTTCAGGGTGTTTTGGTGCACTACAAAATAGCAGGATGGGATAATTATGTGAATTGATACAAATCCACCAATGGCAACATTGGACTTTGAAAGCTGGTGGGCAGCATGTCTTGGACTATAAGGCCTACTATTCATTTGTAAAACTAAATACAAAAATCTGGGCCTATCATTGGGCCTATCTTTGCCCTCAATGACTGAAGCTATTGGTTGTAATTTGGCTATGTTTATTTTCAGCTACAATTATTTTAAGAAAAATGAAGAAACAATACCAAAAGTTATCCCATTTAAAATGCATCATGCTCAGTCTGAGTCATTCTCTACCTTTACAATATCTAGCCGAACGGTTAGAGTAATAAACGATTAAAAGAACAACAAGAACATGTTGATGGATGTTTCAGAATGTTGGTCTTGGTGTTAAACCCAAATTAAGACTGAGGGACTTCATTTATTGATCAATTCAACCATCCTCGCTGGCTCCGCAGCTCGGCCGCGGCGTGTAGCCCTGCCCGGCCGCAGGCTCCGCCGACCGGCCGCGCGCCGTCCTGCCCGGCCACGGGCTCCGCAGGCAGCCCGGCCCCGGGCTACGGAAACGTCAAAGCGAACAGAGCCGCACTGTACCGCAACGAACAGTATCGCACCGCTCAGTGGAAACGAGGCATTCGAGTGAGCGGATTCGTTGGTTTCATAACATTGACTTGAGGGGATAAAGCCTTCCTCCGAGCTGCTCCACAGCCAGTAGGCCTACACCTGCTTAGGTTCATAGCGCAACCAACTGGGCTTCAGCCTATTCGTAAATAGACGTAGGTGGGATCCAGATCCCTTAGCTCAGCCCATGTTATTCACCGGCCGCCAACACTTTCGGGGAAATTGACCTCTGAAGAAAAAGGCCCACCTCCGAGGCTCCGGTTCCATCGGTCAAATGTCTATGGGAAATAACATGGGGGTTTTGAATGATCGTACATAACAAACTCTCTAGGTGGCAAAGAAGTAAAAGCTGCTCATGTTTTGAACTACGCACTTTTTCCATCTAGATTCCACGTCAGCATTTTCTACTTTTCCACTACAGAGTTTGTACGATCATTCAAAAACCCCATGTTGTTTCCTATAGACATTTAACCGATGCAACCAGGAGCCTCGGAGGCGGGACTTATACTTTGGAGGTCTATGAATGGGAGTCATTGGAGGCTGAGGGAGGAACGTCCTCCCTGAAGTACTTGTCAATAGGCGACAGGGGGTGCTAATGTCCCATACAGTACAAAGGCATTAGTAGTCAGGACTTTTTGATTCTCAACAAAGGAGGTTCTTCCCTCTCCTCACTGGAGAAGCCTCCTCTGCCACCTAGCATATAAATGGTATACACCACCACCACCACCTGGTCTATATATGGTATATAGCTGCCATCACCTAGTGTATAAATGGTACCACCACAACCTAGCCTATATATGGTATATACCACCACCTAATATATGGTATATAGCTACCATCACCACCACCAATCAGAACCCAAGAAACCAGCGGCCCTGCTGAGAAACAGAGTCTCTCTCTTGACCTGAAGGTGTCTGCATCAGTGCTCATCGTTAGCCTGGCTTACGCCAGACTTCATCTCAATCTACATTGAGATGAGGTCTGAGAACCACACATTTATTTTCTCGTATTTGAGGCTGGTTTACGATTGCCCGGAGGCGGTTTATTGGGCGCTACCAATGTCTATCATATAAGTCTGTACCGTACGTAGCTCATAGCCAATCAAAGCCTGGTGGTAGCAGGCATCTTTCTTGGTAATGAAAGAGTTTAACGCCGAAAGTTGCTATTTTTTCAAAATAAACTTTCGTTCTAAACTACTTAGAACACTATCTAAGGCTGTGTCACACCATATTTCTACCGGGGCCGAATTTGTACCGCGGGCCAAATTTGTACCGCGTATACGTAATCAGTCGTCCGTTGCCAGGCAACGGACAACAGATTACTAAGGGGTTGTCCGTTGCCAGGCAGGTTTCAAAAAATATTTGCGCTGATGTTGCCAAAGACGCAATAACATAATACAGATAACGGATTGCTAGAAAACACTTGTTTTTACTTTATATTTTTATTGTATTTAATTGTTTAATCGAATTTAACTAGTAAACTGAGTGTTTAAAGCAGGTTTCAAAAAACATTCACGCTCATGTTGCCAAAGACGAAATAACATAATACAGATAACGGATCGCTAGAAAACACTTGTTTTTACTTTATATTTGTATTGCATTTAATTATTTAATCGAATTTAAATTCTGTTTCGATTTTTTTTCCCGTGTTATCTGTCTTGTCACGCTCAATGAACGAGTTCGGAATGTTCTTGAACCTTCCCACGCCATTCGACGCGATCGTCCGTTGCCAGGCAACGTTCGACGCGATCATCTGTTGCCAGGCAGGTTTGGAATGGATTACGTAAGGATTACGTAGGCGGTACAAATTCGGCCCCCTGTACAAATTTGGTAGCCTCGTAAACCCGCCTCTCCCGGAACTGCATTTCATTTCATTCTGAGGGAGAGTCTGATGCCGTGTTCCAATACCCGTACTTCCATGCGTATACTTAAAGGAAGTACACTTTCTGCACTATCCGTACTCACTTGAGTACACAAATTGTTCAGATGTGAGTGCTGTTTCAAATCGAGTACTCTGTGGTGCACTAACCGGAAATGACGATCGCGACAGCTGCCGCTCGTCACCCGCCAAAAACATCCTGCTTTGAAGTGTGGAATAAAGTACCCGTTGTGTTTAAACATCTTTTTAGTTGTGCAATATGGGTCCGTTAACGCAGCAAATGTGGAGAATGCGCCGACGACGTCGACGTTACCTCCTCCTCCTGACGGACAGACAATGCTAGAGTAGGTCTTATTTAAACGTCATGTATGCTTTTTTTTTGTCTACCAACGTAGTCCATACAACAGCAGCATTAGACCTGTCATTTAAGTTATAGAGGGGGTTTACTTTTGTGATTAAAGTTATTAAAGTCGTAGTAATGATTATGATATCAATGATCAAGTTTAGTCTACTATTTTTTCGAGTTGAGCGCTCAGCCTGGCTCCGCCTCTTCCGCTACGTAGCTAAGATGCCTGCCGTTGAGTACGGGGAGTGTCCTTCGATCCACACTTCACGATTAGCCCGTTTTGAGTACGGCATCCGGGTCCTTGAAGTATACTTCTTTTCGCCGAATCTTAATTGGAACGTACTGTGTACTCAAATTTTGGCTAGTAATTACTGCCAGTACGGGTATTGGAACACGGCACTGGCCTCATCCCCATTCTAATGGCGCATCACTAGCACGGCTCGGCTCGGTACGGCTCGGCTCGGCGCGCTATTTGCGTGTTTCCACTAGCACGCAGTACCTGCAAAGCCCCGGATGATAACGTCACTGCACAGACGGCCGTCTTTACGTAAATTTTCATTACACAGCCGGCAAAAGTAATTTACATTGGATTCGGCCATTTTTCTAATAGTTTACCTGCGAATCTGCTGCGAATATGTCACTTTGCGAGTAGAGCCGTAGCAGTGAAGCCAGCGCATTTGGATGACGTCACTTATTTTGAAACGCTGATTGGCTGAATGGGGTTGTCTGTCAACGCTACTACTCCCGCCCAGCTGCCGCCCACCCCAAACGCTTAAGGTACGGCCACACCAAACGCGTTGCTCGCGTTGGGGGCGTCGGAAAAAGGCATTTTTGCATAGGGAACCATTGGTATAGGCGCGTTACACGCGTTGAAGCGTTGAAGCGTTGCGCTGGGGCAGTAGACGCGGCAGTCGCACGTAATTACGCACGTAAACGCACCAACGCGTCCAACGCACCAACGCGCAAAGTTCAAAAAATTTAACTTTCAACGCTCCAACACGTGACGCTTAGCCGCGATAGCCAATGAGCGTGGAGCTTGACCCGACGTCACTGGCAGAGAGAGCTTGCACAGAAGCATACGGCCGGCCGGGTGGAAATAGTAACATAGTTACGCCATTAAATGCGTTTATGTAAACATTTCTAGCGAGAAATGTGCATTTTACTTTCATAATGTTCGCTTGGTGAATGTGAAGGATGTTTGGTTTGATAGTTATGACGAAGAAGGAACGCTCCATTCACTTGCATGGACAGTGTCTCTGGTTGCTAAGCAACCTCAACGTCTTGGCGGACTATATCCCTGCTGATCAACACTACGAATGCTGGAAACACAACAGACACACCATGTGTTATTATATACCATGTATACCATGTTATTTAACCCGATTATTGTTATTTATATCCGAGATTATTTAATCTAACCCGATCATTTGCGGAGCTTTGGAAAGAGAATGAGCGGGAGAAAGTGGGCGGGCTCATCTAGCTGCGTTGGCGCGGTGGAAGTGTTGAACCATTTTTGTGCACACAATGATCACCGTACGTTCACACCAAACGCGACGGGGTGACACGATCCCATACAAAGTGAACGTAGAGACGTGTATCGGGCGAAATTTTCGCGAGAGAAAACTGGCGACAAATGTTGATTTGTCGCGCCACACTTTCGCCGTCTTCTGGCGAGCGCGTTCACGTGGATTTGTGGCGCGACAGATTCGCTCGAGTTCAAATTTTTCAACTTTGACGCGAATTTCCCGTGATGACGCGTGATTACAGCCAATCAGCGTTCACTTCCTTGAGTGACGTAGCGTTCACTTCCCGCTCAAGCTAAAGACATGCAATGCTTGTCTTTAAGAACTTGTCTTTAAATGCTTTTGTCTTTAAATGCTTGTCTTTAAAAAGGTAAAGACATGCAATGCTTATGTCGGGCATGGTTGTGAAATGGAGGACCTGGAGTCAAGTTGTGGCGCGCAACATCTTTGGTTTATTGTTTGAAGTAGCCTTCTCCTAGATGGGTTGCCTTTCAAGGCTGGGTCCCATCTACCCACTATTTACCCATAGCTGGGGACGGTATTCTCGCAGACGCAGAAGCAACTCACAGCATACAGCACCTGGTTTTTGTAGGCGGTCTCCCATCCGAAGTACTAACCAGGCCCGACCCTGCTTAGCTTCCGAGATCAAGACGAGATCGGGCGTGATCAGGGTGCTATACCGGTGGCGCGACAAATTCGACAAAACTTGCACAGCGACAGATTATGATGTGTGGCACGACAAAACTTTGGCGACAACGCGAACGGGCGGCAAATTTCGCGTTTAGTGTGAACGTACGGTCACGCGTCAGGTTAGGGGCGTTACTCGCGTTTTTCAACGCGAGCAACGCGTTTGGTGTGGCCGTAGCTTTAGAGCGGGGATGAGGCCAGACTCTCCCTCAGAATGAAATGAAATGCAGTACCGGGAGAGGCTACAAATTTGGTGTGACAGCTGCATTGAAAGGTAACACGTCTGCTGAAAAAAATGGATCCGTAAACTACAAGCTTCGGTGTGTCGCATAGACGTCGTCATCGTCTTGCCGTCCCTCCCCGTTCTGTGATTGGTTCCCTATCTCAGGCGAAAATCAGATCCATTGAATCCAGGCTGCCTAGCAGTGCGAAATGAAATCGCGCGCAAGGCAGCATGGGTATACCCAGGCTAGTTCATCGTTAGTTCTGAGTCAGATCTCATGCCCTACATGCCAGTGAAAGTTGCGTTCAGGGGAGGGGTTAGGTACACGCTTTACGATTCTCCATGAATTCAGAGATAGACAGGTAGGAGGGTCAAAGCAGTGATGAGAGAGCGTGGGGCTGTTTAACTATGTGGGTTAATTGTGTTGAATGAGCTTTAGGGTAGTACGAGGAAGCAACACCTAATGAAATATTTATATTTGTCCACAGCACGGCTGATTTGAAAATTTCTCTTCTCTTTCCAGCGACTGTAAGCGGGATGCATTGCTAGTTTAACATGTTAATGAGGATACCAAAGTACCTGTATGAACCAAGAAACACATATGGAGAACACACTTATTCATATACACTTGATAGGTAATTGATATTTCAAACCAAATCAATAAAAATCAGAGGTATTACTTATGAGGCATTCCAATTATAATCAAATCTAAACAATGTTTATTTTTTATGACATTTGTTTTATTCTGAATTATTTTAATTGTTATATTAGGTTCAATAATTGACATCGATACTAAAACCATATAATCATGATTAATTAGTGTTTATTAAAAATTTTTTTTTTATTATTTATTGTGTTATCATAATTGTAATTATTATTTGATGTTATTATAATGCAAACGTGGTCGCAATTACTATGTTGCAGCCATTTCAATTTTTTGTATTTTTAGAGAATTAATTATTTTTTTCTACGTAATACCTATTATGTAGGCCTAAGTTAAAAAAAAACATTTAATTTCTCAGGCCATTTCTTTCCCACATGTAGATTAGGATACAACATTTTTGGATAAATAAAAGATTCAGGTATGAAAACCCATTCGTCAAGATGGCCACAATGGTAAGTGTAGCTGGGGTTTAGGGAGATTTTTAATTTGGGCTGGTCGTGCAGGGAGAAGGGGAGGAGTGCAGGAGGAGTAAGGAGCAGGAAATGGCAGAGGAGGGCTTTCATTTAGCCAACAAAGAATGAAAGTAATGGGATACCTTGTAGTGCGTTCACACACACATACACACACATCCGCGAGCACACACACGCGCACGCACGCACCCACTCAAACACTCTCTCCTCTCTCTGCTCTCTCTCTCTCTCTCTCTCTCTCGCTCTCTCTCTCTCTCTCTCTCTCTCTCTCTCTCTCTCTCTCTCTCTCTCTCTCTCTCTCTCTCTCTCTCTCTCTCTCTCTCTCTCTCTCTCTCTCTCTCTCTCTCTCTCTCTCTCTCTCTCTCTCTCTCTCTCTCTCTCTCTCTCTCTCACACACACGCACACACAAAGACATGTGCACAAACGCGCATGTGCACACTCTCACACATACACGTAACACGCACACGTTCGCATCCAAGCACAAACATATGCACACACACACACATTTGCATGTGCATAATCTCACATACATATGCGTACTCTCTCATACACACACACACACACACACACACACACACACACACACACACACACACACACACACACACACACACACACACACACACACACACACACACACACACACACACACACACACACACACAGGTATTGTGTAATCAGCGGTGAGCGTGCCACAGTGAGTCATTGACTAGCATCCACATCCATTTAGCTATAAGCCCCGGCAGACTCCAGCTGCCTGCTGTGTTTATTAAAAATATAACAGCCCTATTATACTCATTAGGTTATTGCACACCCAGGCACAGAGAGGTGTGGACCGCGCAGAGCAGACGGGAGGTGGAAACACTCCCCAGCATCAGCAACGGCCCCGCCCAGAGAGGACTAGGGACCCATTCCTCATATTGATTTGCGCCGCTGCTGTCGGTTTATGGCAAGGCGCAGGCCTTAATTGCATCAGTGCTTAGAAACAAATTATTTTTAATCTGTCTTGTTCACTTTATCAGTGATAAAGTTGAGCGGATTAAAGCCAGAGAGATCTGTCTTTCTCCCTGAAAGCCATAAGGTATTGGTTAAGATATAAACAAATGTGTTAATGCTTCCACTCAACAGGAGCGCACCGTGCTGCACGCAGCATGGAATTAACAGGGAAGAGATTACTGCTGGCAACAGTGAGAAATAACGACACACAGACACAACCGCACACGCACACACACACAACACACACACAACACCACACACACACACACACACACACACACACACACACACACACACACACACACTCACAATCATTTACACCCAGGCCTAATGTTGGGAGGAGCCGCCCTGGCGACGGGGCCCCCGGGGCCCTAATTGTAAAGTCCAATGCTTCGCACAAAGCGACACCCGTGAGGAGCAAAGAGTTTGACCGTGGCCCGCGCTAAGTGGCTCCATAAATGTCCTCGCTGATGCATACGCTCACCTGCCTGACGCCGTGCACAAACTTTACACGCCGCTCGCTCCTTTCCGCTTTACTTTTTTGCACTTACCCATATTTTTCTGTCTATCTCGTTCCCGAACATGCTCACACGCGCACGCATGCACACACCGAGCGGGGATGCTAAGTAGTGAGGGAGCGGCGGCGGCTCGGGGCTCATAAAGTGAAAATGTAACAAGGCAGACAACGCTCGTAGTAATAACTCCCCACAATCGCCTTGGCCTACAAAAGTACACACAGGGGGGGCCCCCTCCACGGCGCCTGTGTGTGGGTACGGGTGTGTTAGTTGCCACGGAGATTGGCTGAGCGAGGGATGGAAAGTGGCGACGAGGGGGAATGTGATCGTCTCACTTCAAACAGAGAAAATAAAGTAGGCTTTGTGATTATTATTAGAATTCCCCGTCCGGCCCCCATTGAACCTAAATGACCGTGGAAGGCAACCAACGGGATCCTCCGAGCATACACACACACACAAACACACACACATACGCGCACACACACACACACACTAACACACACACACACATACACGCGCACATTTGCACACACTCACAAACGCACTTATGCACACACACACATACCCATGCACACACATGTATAATGAATATACATATATCTATATTCAGTATATATTCCTTAACAGACCAATATTATGACAGTAAATTATTATATTATATGATATATCCACATATTTACCATTCTCTTCCCTTTTTCCAAACCGCTTTCCCTCTCTCTCTTTCTCTCTCACATACACACACACGCACACACAGACACACACACACACGCACACACCAAAGCCGTGCACACACATGCAAAATATGTACACAAGCACACATGCATATTCAGCGTCAGAGCAATATTTTGAGAGTTAATGAGCATAGCTTACGATGGGGGACACGCATGGATTTCTTTTCACTCTCTCACCCTTCCTTTCCACCACACTCTAAATTTCTCTGAAACATACTCAGTGTGCGTAATATAGTGTTTGTATGCATCTTTTTTTGTAATAATACATATATAAATATATAAGTATATGTACCATTATGTACCATTTTATTCAGGTCCTCTCACACACAATCACACGGACCCCCCCCCACCCCCTACACACACACACACACACACACACACACACACACACACACACACACACACACACACACACACACACACACACACACACACACACACACACACACACACACACACACACACTAAGACACATGGAAACAGATGATTTCAAAGAAAGATGCACACAAAAAATTCTAATCACACACACACACACACTCACACATACACGCACGCATGCGCGGGCATGCAGGCAGACAAACACACACACACACAGACTCACACACACTCACTATCTCTCCAAGGCTGTGTTGACAGGACTGTCCGTAGTGGGCCATTGTTAGTTCTGGTTGGGCAGCCTTATTTACTGTGTGTGTGCGTGTGTGTGCATGTGTGTCTGTGTGTGTGTGGTGTGTTTGTGTGCGTGAGTGCGTGCCTGTGTGTGTGTGTGCGTGTGTGTGTGTGTGCGCGTGTGTGTGCGTGCATGTGCATGTATGTGTGTGTGTGTGTGTGCATGTGCATGTATGTGTGTGTGTGTGTGTGTGTGTGTGTGTGTGTGTGTGTGTGTGTGTGTGTGTGTGTGTGTGTGTGTGTGTGTGTGTGTGTGTGTGTGTGTGTGTGTGTGTGTGTGTGTGTATGGAGAGAGGCATTGGGTGCGTGCTTGCCTCATTTATATCCCCCAGTCCTTTCTTTATCTTTGACAGTGACTCAGAGACCAGGCGCCCCTGTTATCTCCTTTTCTAGGGATCTAAATTACACTTACTGCTTCTATGATATCACACCATATTATTTTTCACCCATGGTAATTAAGTGTAAGAGACGACCAATTTACTCTGGATTGTTTCCTTTCATCTTTTGGGTATATCGTATGTAACATAAAGATATAACAGCACAATGTGCTCATTTATTTGGCTTTGTTTAATGTTCTGTTTATGTGTATGTCGCTGTGTTGATGTGTGTTTGTATGTTTTTGTGTGTGTGCGGTGTTTGTTTGTGTGTGTTTGTATGTTTGTGTGTTTGTGTGACAAAAATACAAGGGGCCCATAACATAAAAACGTTGTACCTAATGAAGTGTCAAACGATGAAAGGAGGTTTAATAGAACAAAGCATGTGCTATTGTCTATCTACCACACAATCACAAACAAACACACAAACTGAAAGTAGACATCATCTCTTTCAGCTAATTGTGCTCAAAACACCTTGTCAAAATATGATAGCTGATTTAACAAACATTTGAGTTATTGCCTGTGCCTTCTTCCTTACTTTTAAAGTCTCTTGCCCGCTCTCTCCTACACACACAAGACACACAGACACACACACAACCACACACACATACCCACACGCAAACACACACCAAGCACATGCATGCACATATGACCACACGCACGAATGCATCCACGCACACACATTTTTCATACAGAGACAAATGTCCATAGACAAGCCCTTGCTCACTAAGAGAAGGGACATGCATTCACACATGCTAACAAGGACTTGGCATTTGCACACACTCAAGCAGACAGCCAAACTAAGAACAGTATGAATAAATCCATAGCAATGAGACACTTAGTGAAACATTAAGGTGTTGGCATTATCGCAACACGAGGGGTACGATGGAAAACAAACAGGTCCTATCGCTATTCCTCCTCCACTTAAAGTTTGGTTGAAAGAAAAATTAAGTTTCAACTGTAAAACAGATCAGCATATCATTGTTCTGTTTTTATTTTACTGGTGTCTAAGTCGTATGGATGGCTTTACTTCTGAAGTGTAGATTGAAGATGCTGATAGCATGTACATTATGTACACCCATGTGACCACGGTTGATCCGGGCTGTTTTTCGGATGTGATTGCTTCTCAAAGTAAATGGATTGAACCAATTGTACCACAAAAAACCTTGGCAAAATCAACAAGCATTTTCCCGTGTGTTCCAGACGCTTTCCAGCCAATTAGAAAAAAAGAGTGTTGTTACACCAGCAACTCTAATATTGACCGTCTGTTTTCTTTCACGGCTCAGCATCAACTGTAAGTCTGGCTGTTGTTTCAGAGTAAATATTGGCTGTGGTTGTCTGATATTTTCAGTTTGACTTGGATTTAAAGCCCCTTGGACAAATCCTTAGCTTTTAAAGACAACCTGAAACTGCATTCTGGCCATATCTTACATCCATGCTGTGATGTGCTTCCTGCGACACACAATGTTGGGAATTTGACAACAAGTATTTATTTTTTGGTGCACATGTTGAACGTTGCAAGTGTGAGAAAATTACGTAAGAACCTAAAATAAGGTAAATTATGTTGTTAAGAAGTACGAAGACATATTTGGTCCTTGGTGGGAATTGTGTGATCTTTTAAATATTGTCAAATATTTAGTATAGTTTAGAATTATCTAAGGTTCTTATTGTTATTTAAACAATATAGTAGGCATACTATCACAATAGTACCTTGAAAAGTTTAAATTCAGTTTTAGTTTTTAGCAATCTCTGAAAGGCATTGAAGTGAATGTGCTTCTATAGGTTAATTTAATCATTTGAAGCATCAAATATTTTAAATAATTCAAACATGCCCTATTCTACTGTCCAACCTACAATGGAGACATGCGGGCAATGTCTCTAACCAAAAGCCATTCATTGGATCATTGAGTTAATTCCCC
The DNA here is from genome assembly GCA_900291075.1 of Melanogrammus aeglefinus. Lineage (NCBI taxonomy): Eukaryota > Metazoa > Chordata > Actinopteri > Gadiformes > Gadidae > Melanogrammus > Melanogrammus aeglefinus. Next base: position 107,763 of record OLKM01000641.1, on the reverse strand, counting down.
CTCGAGCCAAATGTAAGTCAAATATGTTCTTAAGAAGGAGTAGACTAGGAAACACATTCAATAAAATGCATGTTTTTCTAAGATCAGAGAAGGTGGGTTTATATATGTATGCATCTGTGTCTATATGTGTGTGTGTTTGTGTAATTTATGTGTGTGCATGTGTATTTGTGTGTGCGTCTATATGTGTGTGTGTGTGTGTGTGTGTGTGTGTGTGTTGTATACGTATATGTGTGTGTGTGTGTGTGTGTGTGTGTTTATTTGGTGTGTGTTTGTGTTTGGGTTTGTGTGTGTGTGTGTGTGTGTGTGTGTTGTGTGTGTGTGTGTGTGTGTGTTGTGTGTTTCGATGTGTGGGTGTCTATGTGTGTGTGTGTGTGTGTGTGTGTGTGTGTGTGTGTGTGTGTGTGTGTGTGTGTGTGTGTGTGTGTGTGTGTGTGTGTGTATGTGTTGTGTGTGGTGTGTGTTGTTTGTTTGCGTATGTGCATATGTGTGTTTGTGTTGGTGGGGGGTTGGATTCTTCCCATGCCTCAAAGGAGCAACTACGTCTTTATATACGTTAGATGTTAAAGACTAGAGCCTGCGTGGTAAAACTCAAAGGAAACAGAATCTCTGTTTCGCTCACAGCTTCTGTCGAGACGCAGGCTTTATGAGGTGATTACTGTGCATCGTGTGTACGTGCATCTGCATTGTGGTCAAACCATGCCAAGTGTTGTTTGTGATAGAATAGATGTCCATTTATGTATGTGTCAGAAACATTGAAGACGAGGCGAAATCAAAGCACATCACAAAGTGATTTTCTCTGCCTTTATGCTTGCATCCATTCTGATGGCATGACGGGAATGTCCTGCCATCCGTATGAAGATGTTTGAGAGGCAGCAATGTTCTCCTTATTGTCAGGGCCAGACGACTAATTAGCTTACTTATATAAAGCTGTGAACTCATTGCAGGTCATGGTTGAGATGTGCAGCGATACGACGGTAAATATCACTGCTGTGTTTGATCAGTGCACAGCGGGAACCGTTGTCTGCTGAACGAGACATGCTCCGAGTCTCATGCTGAGGACGCTTTGTGAAACACCTCAGCAGTTGTTTGCCTCATAAGTTTCCTTGTTCTAGTGATTTTAGTTTAGTTCAGTTTTGTTCTGGTTGTATTATTGTTTTTCATCGCCATCTTTCTATCCCATTTATATTTTATTTGTGTCCTGTGTGTCCTGTTGCTTGCTTCTGTGAAAGCCACATTTCCAGTGAGGAACCAATGATGCATAATCTTATCTTATTTGATGATGATTTTTATACCTTCATTTTTATACCTTAACTGCAATGAAAGGCAACTTTATAAAGAAAACCTACGGCTAAATGACTTCTAAATGTAAGGGTCAATTAAGTCCAGCATTGAAAGAGGCCTGTCAAAAGGCTATAAAAAAAACCTCATCTCACCTTGTTTATAGTCTTCTCTCCGTCTTGCCATCAGGGAGAATATTTAGGAGCATTAAGCCCAGCATTGGTGGACCAAAGAGCAGTCTTCATCTGGAGCAATGGTGAAATCACGCTGAATGCAACACATTGGCACAATCATTTAATTTTGAAGACAAGGCGATGAACTGACATGTGCAGTATCTTTTCAGTCCTCCTGTCATATTGCCCTTTGTGGAGATGTATCATGTCGGTATCTCTGAGAGATAACTATTCTGCAATATAAAAATCACAAATTGTCTTTTTTTTTTCTGATTCCTGAAGCTATTTTTGCACCTTCTTGTAGTTTTTCTTTGTGACTGTGTAATAATTTGTTCTCAGCCTTAAGTGGCACTTAGGATAAAAGCCTAGTCTGTTAAGTGACTGAAGGAAGTTGCACACCAAAGCTCAAGGGGAGCGTGTCTATGTTCCCCGAGGACCCTTTTTCAAAAAAGGGGTCCTTTGTTCCCCGAGAAGGGAACATAGGACCAGGGAAACATAGGACCATTTTTCAAAAAATGGGTCCTATGTACCCCGGTCTGTTACTTTTTCCACCATTACTGCCAAATTCCGGCCGAGATAACCACCATTACACTGTCTTTACCTTTTGTGGAAGAGGGAGAGACGTCGGAGAACCTGACGCATTCATAATATTGTAATAACCACGGAAGAGGCAGTGAATGAAGTATTGATTAGACAGAGATTTATTATATAGGCCTACCTAATGAACCGTTGAAACACACAAGACCGGAAACCATCGCAACAAACCCCGAGAAGCCCAATCCCTACGAGAGCTCCCCGCGCTACGGCCATCCGGAGGCGCACAGAGCTTTTGGCCGTGATATTATATATACAATTATATTGTATTATATACTATTATATATAGAGCTGCGGGAGTCGCAAACGGCAGCAATCACTTTCTCCTCCATGCTGCGGTTCACCCCATACTGCAGTGCACTGAGTTGGCCAGTTGAACGCTGATGGCTGTTACGTTACACATGTCACTCAGAGGACACGCGGTTGAACGCTGATTGGCTGTCATAACGCGAATGTCGTGTCAAAGTTTAAATATTTTTAAAGATTGATAGATTGCGGGGAACATAGGACCCTATGTTCCCCTTAGGACCCTTTTCCCCTTAGGACCCTTTTCCAGAAAAGGGTCCTATGTTCCCCCGCAACAGTGGGGAGCATAGGACCCTTTTTCAGAAAAAAGGTCCTATGCTCCCGGTATGTATTGCTACAGGGGAACATAGGACCCCATTTGGGAAAAACGGGGAAAATAGGACTTAAAAAAAAAAAAAAAGGGTCCTATGTTCCCCGAGTGGGGAACATAGGACCCGGGGAACATAGGGATGGCCCCAGCTCAAGCTTAATTTATGCCCTTGTCGTCACACGCTACAGTTGTCGGCCTACTTCTTAAGTAGGCTATACAATAATCAATGGTTGATAATTGCAAATGTAGCCAATTTATTAGACTATGCTGCATGTTACCGATTGAAGTCATGTCATGAAATAGTGTAAAACGATGGCTAAACTGCAGTGCGTCAAACGTCAGAGCTAGCCTGGTTAGAGGACCGGGGGGGGAAGATGGGGGAGGCTGTTTAACGCCTGCGGCCCTCGACAGTATCATCAACTCAGGCACACGATTCCGTACACCGCTGCTCATCAGACAATTTCTAACATCATTGGAGCAATAGACTACAATCACCATCTGACAATTAATTCAATTAGGTAAGCAGAAGGAGAAGGCATCTTTGCCAAAGCAGTTGCTCTAATTTCCCGACTAGTGTGCTAAATGTGATGTTTTCTTTTATTGATTTCCAAAAAATAGACTGCTACCTCCGCAATCAATTCTGTTTTTTATTGGTGCTAGAATATTTACGAATGAAGTTTCTGCAGAAATCCATCCTTACGCAGTATTTTCAGGGAAATTATTGCTAATTAACAAGTCACATGAACGTGGACAAACCTCCAGCACGAACAGGTGGAAGACAGCATGTTAACGCATAATTTTCCCTGAAATACGAGCATTTGCTGACAGAGCACTGCTATTGCTCGCAGACACAAAAAGTCTAAGGAACATCGATTAAGCATAAATGTCTTCACAGGAAAATGAAAAATAATAGAGATAACCAACATGCACATGCAGCCACTGTTTGAGGTAAACTGTGTCTGTCTAGTGTAATTATTTTGGCAGTTGATGCAGATTATAATACAAACAGTTCTTCCTTGGCCAATAACCAATCATTCCACAAAATCTTCCGCAAATTCACGCATTACTTTTTAAGATATCCTTTTGGACAAACATAGCCTACATGAACAGAGAAATATCTTCATCTAGTAAAAGGGGTTTAATGATAAGAGTATAGTTAATATTAAGATAAATGTTACCCCCAACTACTAGGTGGCTGCACCTGTAACTAATTGTATAACCATTGTGTTCCATTAGAACAAGACAATGAAAAGCCAAGCTTGAGTCACTAGCTCACAGAGTTAATCAAATAAAGCGATCTGTTCTTAAAGTCAGTTTCTGATTATTCTAGTAACATTATATGGTACCAGGAGTGGTCAAACAGAAGTCATGGAAAGTGTGAAGCCACCTGAACCTCTGAATTGGACTAGAAATGTGGATTGCGAGTGGAGAATGTTCAAGCAACGATTCAAACTAAAAGCCAGAACGTGCAACTTTGGAGTGCTTTGAGATTCAATGATACATGAACAAATTGTTATCGGGGTAAATGACAAAACAGTGAGCGAGATAATGCTGCGGAGCGGAAAACGTACTTACTTTAGCTGGAGCTATGAAAATGTGCCATGCTAATGAGTTAGCTCAGCAACATGGAAAAACGTTCGGTGAGCGTTCAGAGGAACAATATAGTGCCGCAGTGGCTATAGTGTCAGGAAGAACACAAATATATACCACATCAAAAAATAAGCAACAGAACAACACAGAAAAGTATATGTGCAAACGATGTAGCTCCCAACATGCACCTAAACAATGTCCAGGATATGGAAAAGTCTGTAACCAATGTAAAGGGAAAAATCACTATGCCAGGCAATGCTTTTCCAAAGGGAAACAGAGAGGAGGTGAACGTGTGCATACAGTCAAAGAAACAGCTCTTGAGGATTCATTCTTTTTAGATATGGCCAAGCAGGATGATTTCTGACATAAAGAGACTGACGAACTAATGCCAAACGTGAACAGTGTTGAGCAGGACAAGTGGATTGTGCCCTTACAAATAAATGGAGCTGTCATACCTTAAGCTGGACACAGGGGCCAAAGACAACTTAATGAGTGAACATGACATCAAAGTCATGAAATAAAAACCACAAATTCATCCCAATTCAGTGAAGCTAAAAGCCTATAATGGACAGCAAATCAACACAAAAGGCATGTGCAAGCTCAAAGTAAAAATTAAAGAAAAGGAACATCAGCTCATGTTTGTTGTTGTTCCAGATGGACATGACTCACTACTAGGTGACAAAGCAGGTTAACATTTAGGCCTAGTTAAAAGAGTGTACTGCATAAACAACATCAGTGCACAACATAATGCAGAGTCAACGGGTTTGGTGTCTTACCATTCACCAAAACAATACAGCTGAAGGATAATGCACAACTGGTCGTTCATGGTCCTAGGCACTTAGCAGCACCTCTGCGAAAAAGCTAAAAGAAGAACTTGACCGTATGACATCACTTGGGGTCATAAAGAAAGTGGAGGAGCCCACAGAAATTGTGGGCTCCTGAATTTGATGGTGTGTGTCAGAAAACCAAATAGAGATTTACGGGTTTGCATGGCTCCACAAGATCGGAACAATAACATTAAGAGGGAACATTATCAAATCCCAACTAAAGATGAGATTACAAGTGAGCTGGCCGGGGCAAAGAATTTTAGCAAGCTGGATAAGGGTTTCGGCAGTTGAAACTGCATGAGGATAGTACAAAGTACTGCACATTCAATACACTGTATGGCCGTTACAGTTTCCAAAGGTTGCCTTTCGGAATATGCTCTGCTCCAGAAGTGTACCAACAGGCCATGGAGCACATGAGAGGCGAGCCCACACAGCCATATTGGCCAGGTATCAACGCAGATATCGACAGGAGGGTCTCAAGCTGTGACACCTGTCTAAAACATCAATCGAAACAGCCAAAATAGCCCATGAAAATCCCAGACTTGCCTGATGAACCATGGCAAAAAGTTGGGACAGACCTGGTTCACTTAGATGGAAAGAATTACCTTCTGGTGATAGATTATCTGTCAAACTACCCAGAGATAGCACTACTTTCCAGCATGTCTGTGACCTGTGTAATCAAACATATGAAGTCCATCTTTGCAAGACATGGAATTACCCAGATTGTCTACAGTGACAATGGTCCATCATATAGTTGTAAAGAATTCCAGTGTTTTGCAGAAAAATATGACTTTAGACATATGACTTCCAGCCCTCTCTACGCCCAAACAAACGGTAAGGCAGAGAAAGGAGTTCACATAGTCAAACAGTTGCTCAAGAAAGCACAAGACAGTAATTCAGATCCATATTTAGCTTTATATTACATATTTTGAGTTACGAACATCACCACTGGAACATGGCATGTCCCCTCCTGGACTTCTTATGGGACGTAGGCTACGCACCACGATTCCATGCACTGCAGAACGAAAGCAGAACAGAGTGAAACTGAAACAAAGGTTTCTACAAAGGAGAAAAAAAGAGAACTACGGCAAGTGCACAAGAAGCCTAGGGCCACTGGCAAGACATGATGCAGTGAGAATCCAAGATTCCAACACCTGGACAAAGAGAGCGACTGTTCTGGATGAAGTAAGTCCAAGGTCCTACAACGTCAGAACATATGGCCAAATCCTGCGAAGGTATCGAAGGAGTTTACTGAAAACACACACACAAGAGAGACTGCAAGAACAACCAAATAAAACAGCTATGGAAGATCCAGCCGACACTGCATCAGCTGAAACACCGCCTGCAACCTACAGCAGCGTACCAGCTGAGCAGAATGGCTTGCCTGTGTTGAGAAGGTCCACACGCAGTGTCAAACCGCCCGACAGACTGAGGGCCCTGTTTTAACGGTCTGAAACGCAAGTGAGAAGCGCCAAGCACAAGTAGCTTTGTTGGCGGTTCTATGGCGATGTCGCTATCTAAAGGCGCAAAAAATGACTCTTGCGCCCGGCGCAGGGTTGGTCTGAAGTAGACTAATTACCCGTAAGTGTGGTTTGGGCGTAACGTGCAATAAACCAATGAGAGTGCCAGCTCCCATGCCATTTAAGAGCCATAAGCGCATTTGAATCTGACAAGTTGATATTTTGACAGCGCGTCTGCAGTCTCCGATGAGACAGGTGCACATGAATTTCAAACTTCAAATGGCTCAGTTTATGGCCAAATAATATGTCCTAATTCAGACATAGAATAAGGTTTTTTTTTAGTCCTCAAATAAATTTCCGCAAAGAAAACATATAACATACAGTATGATATGCGGTAACTGTGGTTCTATTTAATGATATACGCAATACATTATAAACATTGTTTCTTACAGTATTGTATGCATGATCGTTATCGACTTGTGTTCCTAATATGCATGTTTCCCCCCGTTAATATACATTGCCATGGACTGTATTATGCGTTACGAATTTAGTTTGCGTGTGTTTAAGCAGATGGACGCTTGCATGCGCACGCACATTCATTAATTATTTTATACATACACACACACGCACCCACATTCCGTCATTCTTTTTAACACTCACTCGTGGTAAAACAATGTTTTCTCACGATTGAATACTCATCAATCCTGAAAGTTATGGGCATGTACACGATGTCTGTGGCAAGAAAATATGTGTTTGCTGTACGGTGTTTGCAGATGCATTAATTTAAAAGTACAACTTATTGCCGCTGTATCAGCTGTTCTTTCCCAAATAATTGACCAACAATGTGTGGCTATAGGTAGATAAGAGAAGCAAAGTGTATGCGCGAGGTGCACAAGCAACATTATGTCATGGCGCCCTTGAAATAGTATCTGAACAACGCGCCACTGACTTTAAACAAGATATTTCCTGGTTTGTGGCGCAAGTGGTTTCTGAAACTACAAAATAGCACCAGGGAGCGTTTGCGCCAGAACACACCTCCTCCTTTCGCCGAACCGCCCCTTGGGGCGCAAGATCATTCCCTAATTTACCGAAGCATGGCGCAGGAGGGAAAATAACGCTTGCATTTCTGTAGGAATTACAGGGCAGCCATCCTACACCTCCTGACGTTCCTGTCTGTGGGGCCACAAATTCTCAGACAATGTAACATTGTGTTGTGCTGCCTCCAGCTATATCTATACTTGCCAGTTCATGGTTCAGGAGATGCACCTTTGAGCTATTCCAGTAAACTGGTTGATCATTGGTTGTTCTAACACTTTCCCTTCTTTAGAGAAAGTCAAGATTCACCTGGTAGCAATTTACCAATTCAGGACAGATTTAGAAAAAAAGTCTAATGGAAATGTATAGAAATATGCTTGACATATTATGACAACATGTTCAACCATTTTGCATCATAGAGGCCCATTACAATACATTTTGATCAACATGATATAAGCACTTGATAATGTAGGAAAGAGCAGAGAATTGTACATAATCATTTGTATGAATGTACCAAGGCATTTGCAACTTGTTCAAAGAAAGGAGAAACTGCTTTTTTGATGTGCATGAACGACACAATGATGTGAAGATTGAACAGGTAGTTTCGAGAATTTCAATTCTGATCTGAGAAATGTACCAAAGAGACTGAGAAAAACTGTAATTAAAGAAAGCCATCTGTCCTTAAAGTCAGTTTCTGATTAATTAAGTAACATTACAAGGGGCAAAACAATTTACCTGGACTAGCCATTCCTTTAGAATCCTATCCTCAAAGAGGGTTGCACATGAAGTCCACTACGTTGCGCGCTCAGAGCACTTCTATATAAACAGCGTATTTCCTTTTGATCTTTGGTCTTGTACTTACGTTTGACAGCTGTGACTGTTCTTTGTCATTAAATGGTTTCTAGTCTTTAGTGTGGCTCTGTGCTGGTGTTGCATCATGTTTTTGTTTGTCTGGAAATAAGAGCAGCTGGTAGTTCATTTGACACTAAGGTCAGATCCCAGAGAGGACGACTCTCAACCGTCTGGCTGGAAGTCACAGAGCAGCCAAGTGTGGTCTCCATATCAACTGGTGGACTGTTGGGGAGAGGAAAGCTCAGGGGACGCGGCGGAACCTTCAAGACGGACTCAGCCCAAAACCACTTCCAGAGATACTGGACAACGGAACATATGCTTAGTCACAAAGGACACGGCTGGCAGAGTGCATCATCTTCAAGTACCGCTTTGAATATCGGCCCATACAGTAAGACAATAACAACACAAACACAGTCACCTCGCCAGTGAAACACAGACAACCGTTGTTGATCATTCAAATCTTGTAAGCTCTTTATTTAATACTTATCGTAAAAAAATATTGAAAATCATGGAAAAAAATAGTAGTCTTCAAAGCTTGGAAATGTTCCGTTATCCTCAAAGAAAGCATGCCAACGCTCGATGAATGGAGAGGCGTGGAGGAAACGCAGACCTATTTCAATGACTTTGTTACATCCAGATTAGCATCATAGACGCTGCAAAGTCCTATAGGAGGAGGCAGTAGCTCGACCTCCGACTAGAAACCATTGTGCTCCGAGGCCAGGAGAAGCCCCTCTTATTCCTTACAGAGAGCAACACGACCTGGGGAGCTGTGCTCTGTGTCTGATCACCCATGCAGTACATTACGGCTCATGTATATCATGTACTGCCCATAACTCTGGACGCTTGTGTGGATAGTGAAACCATCCACATAAAATCTGTAATTAAATGGTGACCACCCGGCCCCAGCCTGGTCCTCGTGGTCCATGACCTTGGTCGTAGTGAACCAATGTCAATCCAACTCAAGAGCACACCTTCCTTCTGTGTTTGTGTACAGGCAGGTTTTGAAGGATGAAACCATCTCATTTATACATTTTTGAGAATTCTGAGGTGTATGTGTGTGTGTGTGTATGTGTGTGTATGTGTGTGCGTGTGTGTGCGTGTGTGTAACATGGTGCTTCTTACTCTGACAAGGCAAGACCATTGTTGTGAAATGCATGATGGTATTCTTTGATGAGCGGGAAGACTTTGAATAAACATGATTGATCTTGACTTTCCCTACTGTGTGTTTGTGCATGTGTGCGGCTTTAACCTGCCTGCTTTTTTTTCTGTGCTCACTGAAGCCGTTTTTTGAAGCTTCCTGAATCACTCTCCTTTCGCTTTTCAAATATTCTGTCCGCCTGCACTCCTACACTGCCTCCTATGTTTTCCAACGACTTAGTATGTCTGTCCTGTGATCCTGTGATCTTGGGCATGCTGGTCCCTGCTGTTTTGTCATTGTAACTAAAATAACAGCCTTCTTCAGAAGGAGCTGGTGTGAAGCTGAACTCGGGCAGGCCGCCATTCTCTTTGGGATGTCGAACTGCCATTTCTGAGGCACTTTGAGGAAGGCAGGGCAACATCGAGAGGGAAAGATGCTGCCACGGTGTGTGCGGACTTCCCTGTCCGGGTAGCGGTGCATGTTGAGTGCTGTGTCGGAGAGATGGTCACTCAGACCCTGATCCAGGGGGAAGGATCCTGAAGGGCTTATTCCCACTGGATCAGGCATTTGCAACAATTACCGCAAACTGCTGCACTGATGGGGTTTTGTCACATGTGTCCCATGCCTCCTGTGGGAGGTGCAGCTCTGGAGAGAAAAACACGGTCTTCCCAGCTCTATAAACAGCGGAACGCTAGAACACACTACACGGTTCATCATCCTGTGGTCATCTTCCTGTCCTGACTGCCTTCTGACATGATTGGCCACAGCGGCATGACATAAGGGCACTCTCCAAAAGTTGATTCTGTTTAAACTTTTCACCGCATCTGATAAAACATCTTCCTTAAACGAATTGTTGAACTTGTGGATTCAGTGTGAATCAGTTCACACTTAAGTTGTAGTACAACGGCTCGTTGTGTGACACATTTTATATACATCACTCATTCTAACGCTCATTCTCAATAACGTGTACACTCTTAAAAAAAGTAATTACAATGTTGGCGTGAGCCATAACCACAGGGATTACCCCCCCCCCCCCATCCCTATACAGCGCCAGCCCAAACGCATTTAAAAAGATCTCTTTTGTAAACAATGTTACGTGACATTACATGCTCTAACGTTTTTCTCCTTCCCCCTCCTCTTCTAGCCAATCGGTGACCTCCCACTGTTTTATCACGAGCAGCCAGTGAGGAGGGCGCTCCCACAGCCCTCATCTGCACCACCTTCTGCCGGCCACTGATGGTTTCCCCGGGGGCCTCGGGGGCTCTCAAGAGCAGCAACGCCCGCCCCCACTGTGCAGCCAAATCCAGCGTGATTATCTACATATTGCCCCAACTGGGACCCAACTCGCCTTGATTCTGCTGATGTGGGGCCCTGCTGGGCAGGGGGGGGCCCGCAGCGCCCTGTGGCTGCCACACACACATGAGAGGTGCGTTAAAATCATAAGGTGACCGCACACCTACGGTGGTCCCCCACTTTCAATCCAACGGCAATGCATTGAGACCCTGCAGTTGAACCCTTAATGGGAGAGAGAGGAGCAAGAGGCAATGAGTCACTATGAACATAGTCTGTCCTGAGGTCCCTGCATGTCTCTTGTACTCTTGTACAGAGGACGCTTTGAAAGCTATATGGTCGAATAGGTGGTTGTTTCCACTGTCTGGTCAGCAGCCATTGCGATGGCCACCGTCCGTCTTCCTGTCTATATATCTTCCTGTTTCTTTTCTCTTTGTGTTGCACATGGTCTCTCTCTGGTCTGTCGAGGGGAGTTTCTCCGACTGCTGACCGGATGCCTTCAGTGTGTACCCCCCAAACGCTAGCAGATGTCTCTTCCTCCTCAGAAGCTCCATCACATCCCGTCAGGTCTCCCCTTCGCTCAGCCAGACTGCGGACCCTTAATGCATCAAGATTTAATGAGCAGCCGTCCATGCGCGGCTTCTGTTGGAGCAGCAGCCCGACACGGGAAGGTCAGCCCAGATCAGATCCAGGCGGCTGACACCTGTACCGCACAACTTCACGCTCAGCCGTCAACCACACAGTTGAGGAGAATCAGCACGCTGAAACAGGAGTTACAGAGGAAAGACACAGGCTGCTATTGTCTCATAATATCTTCTAAACATTCTGCAACATCGACTCAGATTTCCGTCAGGGAAAAGCCAGACCATTGATGTAATTGGTCCCGGATTTGTGTTCAACATCAGTGTGAAAAATAGGGAAATGGCTGAGCGTGATGGTTCCCCTTCTATTGAGCTAGTTCCTGCCCACAATAAATATAAGCCGTCATGCAGACTTATGGGAGACATTTTGTTTTAATTTAGTGGCGGGGTTATTGTACTCTCTGGGTTTCGCTCTATCACACAAGCCACTCCCAATTGCTGTGATCTGATTTGAGGGGTCTGCAGCCAGAAGGTTCTGGTATCTCCAAACGCCCAATAAAATATAATGCATCCAATAGCAGGTGTTTCAATAAACTTGATTCCATATATACATTCTATCCTTGTTTTTAATATAAGCCCTCCCTTACTTTTCAACTGATTGTTGTTTTTCTTTAAGGGATCCTTTCATTCTTTTATAATACGGCCTGTGCTGCTTGACTGTTAATCGTCATGTCTTCTTGTATTACTTTCAAAGGAAATCAGCAAAGGTCAGCCAAGTGTGAAGGCACCTCAAATAAGCAGATTAGAAAGTGATTGAGAGAGTGAGGGAGTGAGTGAGTGAGTGAGGAGTGAGTGAGTGAGTGAGGAGTGAGTGAGTGAGTGAGTGAGTGAGTGAGTGAGTGAGGAGTGAGTGAGTGAGTGAGTGAGTGAGTGAGTGAGTGAGTGAGTGAGTGAGTGAGTGAGTGAGTGAGTGAGTGAATGAGTGAGTGAGTGAGTGAGTGAGTGAATGAGTGAATGAGTGGTGGAATGAGCAATGATTTTATTTGTTTAGAAACTAATTCCAAGGCGGACTAAAGTAACGTCAGTAAGCCATATATCACAGGCATGTAAAATCCCTTCAGTGGGATCCTAGTCAGGAGGTAAATGCAGGGAACGTTTGGGAGAGGAGCCATGCAGCAGTAATCCACATATGTCACCTTGTAAGGTCGCTGTTCATAAATAATGCAGCATAACTATGGAGGAAGATTTGTGCCTTTTAGTCAAGTGCCAAAAGTGTTGCTTTGCAAATAAAAATAATTCTTCGTAAAGCAAAGGTTAACTATATTATGTTTGAAATAGAATAATAAACTTAATCCATATATTTTTGATCTCGCTTTTGTTATATTTCATTGCAAAAGTCTTTGGGCCTCTTAAAACCCACCAGCCTTCTGGTCTCAGAATCATGCTTTTTGTTTGCAATATTAAGTGTTTTGCTCCAGACAGAAATACAAGGCCTAAATGCAAAAATAACGACACCAAGAGAAAACCATGAGACCGCCTCACTGGAAGTGCATTCATGTTTCTATTAAGATTTTGAAAAGAATATTTTTTTTTATATAGTTCCTTTTATTGGGAAATCATAACCTTTTGATCTTTTGATAAATGTATATTTGATTGCAAAAGGAATTAGTCTGTTAATACTTTAAAAGCTGATTTTTTTTTGCTTTCAGAATAATTATTTATGTTTGCAAACCGTTTTGCGCTCAACATAAAAGCACAAATCTACCTCCATACTGAATGGGGCTGACCTTTGGCATCACAAATTAAATAGCATTGTGTAAAATAATAACAAATTCTTTAGATTCACATATGGACTCCTGATCATATAAAAGGAAATAGACTCTTTTATTGAAAGATAAGGAAATAAACTCTTCTTCATATATAAGGAAATAGGCTCTCTTCTAAATACATAAGGAAATATATATCCAATATATCCAATGCTCCACAGCAAACCAATTTCCAATAAATTCCCTCAAACTTCACATCCAATCCCACGTTTTCATACACATGTAGGTTCTTTATTACATTACGGTGACAGGTCAAGCAGTCAATGCATTAAAAGCCTCGAGACGATGTTATGAATAAACAGTTTAATGAGAAAAGAGTAAAGGTGAAAATCTCAGCTGAATAATCAAATATCCTAAGTTTCCTTACGACACTTTAGCTGTGCTATATTTAGGCAACAGATAAAACAGTCAAAGGTTATTGCCCACCTGCCATCATGCAGGAGATGAATTCATATCTTGTCAAGAAGACTACCTTTCATATTGAGGGATTTAAACATTCACACATTAGGAGCCAATCAGCACCCAGTCATCAGTAGTAGCAGATGCTTCCCTTCTCTGTACTTATTTTACCTAATTCACTGCACTTTACATTTTTATTTGTATATATAAACTTAATAGTGATTTTAGTATCTATGAAGATAAAGAATTGTTCTGGGTTAAAAGGATTTCCAAAATGTATTTTAGGCAATAGCAGTTTTTATGTATTTACAATGGGTAAAAGACAGTTCTCATGAGCACTAGTATTAAATAGGCTGAGACTGCATTTAGAAACATAAAGTATTCACACAGTGCTTTTGTAGCCTGCGACCCTTCAAAGATCCCAGTCACTCTCATCCCTCCATTCACCCATTCACAATGTGCACAGCGGGCAGAGGCCCAGGATTGAACCAGCAACCTTTCAAAAATGAAATGTTGATCATAAGCACCAGCTGAATGTGTGAATGAGTTGTGTCCCAGTGTGTTCACCGTGTTGGACTTGAACCCTGAGGGACGGCCGGACTGATGAAGAGCTAAGGAAGAAAAGGCGAGGGAGAACAGGTTAAGACAGAAATACTATAGAAGCCATTGACCAGGAGGAATAAAGGAGAGAGAGCGAGGATGGAGCGAGTGAGTTCCCGGCAGAGGTTGATGGCCTTTCCCTGATTCCAAATACAGTTTGATTTGGTGATTTATTCATGGTGTTGTTTTATTCAACTCCAGTGCAAAACATTCCCCTCCGACAGCCTCTCTATCAATAATACAGTACTTTGGGAAACAGACAGGCCAGTGTGCTTGTGTGTGCGTGCGTGTGTGTTTGTGTGTGTGTCTGTGTGTGTGAATGTGTGTGTATGTATGTGGGTGAGGGGGTGGGAGAGGGGGGGTTAAGGGGGGAGTGATGTTAGTTTGTGTGTGTGTGGGCGTGTGTGTTTGTGTGTGTATGTGTGTGTGTGTTGTGTGTGTGTGTGTGTGTGTGTGTGTGTGTGTGTGTGTGTGTGTGTGTGTGTGTGTGTGTGTGTGTGTGTGTGTGTGTGTGTGTGTGTGTGTGTGTGTGTGTGTGTGTGTGTGTGTGTGTGTGCATGTGTGCGTGTGTATGTGTGTAGGAAGGGTGAATAGGAGAGTACACCATGATTTGAATAGCAAGGGAAACTAATATAGGGCACTCACTGCAAAACAAGTGGGGATCAACTTAAGTCAAATCAACCTGAAGTGTTTTTCAGAAAATGAATGTGACATTTTAAATTGTGTTAATGAACCAGAACAAACTGGAGTCAAAATGTGTGTAAGCCACATTTTAAAATGAAATTAACTAATGTATGTGTTTCATTATTTTGAATAACTTTAACCTTAATAACCTAAATTAAAATTAAATTAAAATGAATTTAAATGAATGTGTGAATTAATATCCTTTTCTTGAAATGTGGATTAATGTCTCATGTCAAAAGGCATTATATAAAAATCTGAATGTTAGATAAGAGAGAATGTGTAAAGTTAAAATATAAGATTTTTTTATAAGAAAATATAATAATTGATGATGAGTAATAATAGACTAAATTGCTTAACGGTAATCAGTGTAAAATACAGACATGTGGATATACCAGATGTCTCAAGGAGGCATTTAACACATTTCTGATTTAAAGGTTTCAAATGACTAATATTCTCATCTTCATCCGCTTATCCGGGGTCGGGTCGCGGATTAATGCGTAAAAACCTAAATCACTCATAATGTATTGCTTTGTTCAACATTCTAGATAAACTGGGAAAAAGTGATATATATATATATATCGACATAAATATCTTTATTTATATATATATATATATATATATTCATGAATATATAATTTTTTTTAGAAAATCAAAAGAACCATAGCCAGCATCGCATTTAGTAATAATCTTAAATCCTAAATGATAGCCTCCCAGCCAATGGGGACTGACGCCTCACCACTAACTGCTCCTTAATGACAAGTAAGTCACTTTGGATAAAAGCATCTGCTTAATAGTGTTAACAACTAATTAGAAGTAAAAAAAAGAGTTCAAAAAGATAGACGTCTCAATTGCTGGGGGGGTGTGCATGCGTCTAGGGCCAACCAATCCAAACGCAGCAGATTCCCTGTAGCCTACTACTGGATTATCAGGTGTCTGCTTCATCATCAAAATCAAAAAATCATCTGTTTATAAATCAGAACAAATCATGACAATTACAACCATTATCAATGTAATTAAATAATCTAATTATATAATATTCAAGCTAATATTTATATTAAATTATACTATTTTAATAACTTTCCACATGAAGTGGCAAAGAATTTCAAGTTTGTAAGAAATAAAGATCCCGTATGTATTTGCAAGTGTCTTTTGTCACAAACCCAGGGATTAAATAATTGGTATTTTTATTTTATTTTGAGTTTTATTTTATTTTGCCCGTGTCTCGGGCAGTTTTTCATGCATCCTCTATTTTAACCGGCCCTAATGTGTATACACGCAGTTCAGACCAACAGTAAAACTCCAAAATGGATGTTTTGCTTCTGGAGACTTCTAAACGACTTTCAACATCCTAAATTAATTCTAAATGCCCCACAGCTGCGGACTCTAATAGTAGTAATGCCTAGCTAGTTTAGCAAATGAAGTCCCTTGACTTTGGAGTCACATTTGGCACATTATTGGCCTGGGATCAAATCCCACTAGGACTGGATGCCCTAATTTTACCTGCTATGCTAAAGGTGAATGAAACAGTGGTAATCTGTTATAAAAGGACCCACAACAACAGTTTCCAAATGAATAAATGAATTGATATTGTATATGTGACCTCACATACATCTGTAGATAAAATACAATCCAAAAAGTATTGTCTAATTAATGGATCCAACATAGCTT
>OLKM01000641.1:70000-87505 GCA_900291075.1 Melanogrammus aeglefinus | reverse complement strand
GTGTGTGTGTGTGTGTGTGTGTGTGTGGTGGTGGTGTGTGGTGTGTGTGTGTGTGTGTGTGTGTGTGTGTGTGTGTGTGTGTTGTGTGTGGTGTGTGTGTGTGTGTGTGAAAGAGAGAGAGAGAGAAAGAGAGGGCAGTGGGTGAAGGCTGGGTGCTGGAAGAAGGGTCTTTGTGCTCCATTTTACAAACAATGAGCTGTAAAAGTGGATGGGACTTTTAAAATAAGGCTTGAGACACCAGACCACCTGGGCCGGGCCCAGAACATTGACAATTCAACGCGCCACTAAACCTGAAACGTTTGACAATTTAGAACTCATCTCATTCAGTGGACGTTACTAGGCTACTACTTGATTACCCAGGGAGGTGTCTGATGCAGTAGGACATATCATTTGAGCTTTAGTAAACACCTCTTTTTCATTCGCTGGATCCTTCCAATCCGCACTTTAACTTTAATAGTTTAATTTCCCTACAAAACACTTTCACAAAAAGCATTTATTAAAAATTGTCTTTCATGTTCCATCGTTTTAGGGGTTTATAATAATACAATCAAAATATATTTGTATATAATCCAGACTAGGTTGAACATTTTGAAAACATTGAAATGCTCATGTAAAGGATATGTATATTGATATATATATTGAAATGCTCATGTAAAGGATATGATATGGTCAAGAGAATGTACACCCTTGTTTGAAAGTCCCAAGGTTATGTCCCATCAACGTCACAGTGAAACACATGCCCTTCCATTTAGTACAACATTGCTTTTCCATTGTTATATTCTTCCTGCGATGCAAAGATCCATTTTCCTGTGAAGATCAGCTGAAGACAAATCTGTTTAGGATCACAACATGGACGTGTAAGTTCTTCTGCACTGCAGTCTTTACATGTTTTGATCAATGTTTCCACGGAGGCCTTCCAGCCATATCGACTACACAAGGTGTGATGGTGCAGGTTCACCATGAGAGGGTTTGTCAAATGTGAGGAACTGCATGCAGATGAATATTAGAGGGGAAAATGTAATTATTTTTGTGTGAATATTTCAGCATAACATGCTGTTGAGGAAAATGCTCTCAAATCAATCATTGATGCCAACACTAATGATTTAAGAAGATAATCTGTTATGTTATACCTCACACAATTATTCTGAAACGATGTGCAATGGTGGTGTGTGGTGTGTGTGTGTGTGTGTGTGTGTGTGTGTGTGTGTGTGTGTGTGTGTGTGTGTGTGTGTGTGTGTGTGTGTGTGTGTGTGTGTGTGTTGTGTGTGTGTTGGCATTATGTGTGTGTGTGTGTGTGTGTGTGTGTGTGTGTGTGTGTGTGTGTGTGTGTGTGTGTGTGTGTGTTAGCATTAGTGAGTGCGTGCGTCTGAACAATTCTAAGGGACCAATAAAACTCTAACTTACTCTTTAAATCAAAAGAAGGAAAAAATGCATCTTTATCAGTAAATTAAGTTCCATTTTTCTCAATAGGAATAGGATTCGGTCTACACATTAATGTACAGATGGACTCCTCCAGGTGCTGTGCATTGACACATTTGAAATTTTCTGAAATTTGTTTACATTATTACAAAGTTCAAATAACGAAAAAACAGAACATTCATTGGAGATTGCAATGAATGAATAGAAGTGTGTATGTGTGTGTTTCCAATCATTTCTGCGAGGGGATATGCATTGTTCTCTCCATCTAAATGAGCCTTTTCCAATAGTGCAATTACCCCACAGAGGAGGTGTGAAGGAACTCTCTCTCTCTCTCTCTCTCTCTCTCTCTCTCTCTCTCTCCTCCTCTCCTCTCTCTCCCTCTCTCTCTCTCTCTCTCTCTCTCTCTCTCTCTCTCTCTCTCTCTCTCTCTCTCTCCCTATCCCTCTCTCTCTCCTTCTCTCTCTCTCTCTCTCGCATCTCTCCGTCTCTCTCTCTTCTCTCTCTCTCTCTCTCTGTCTCTGTCTCTCTCTCTCTCTCTCTCTCTCTCTCTCTCTCTCTCTCTCTCTCTCTCTCTCTCTCTCTCCTCTCTCTCCCTCTCCCTCTCTCTCTCGGTTTGCTCTCCCTCATCTCTCTCATACTCTTCCTCAATTACCTCTGGCCCTCCCTCCATCACTCCCTTTCCTCCATTTCAGTTCGCCCTCTCTACATTTCTCCAGCGGAGGATAAATCCCCATCCTCCGCTGCTCCTCGCTCTCTCCGTGACATGAAGAGACACGGGCTTGGACCGGTTAATGACGTGCTTCCGCTTAAAACTGCCTCAATTGCACATTTGCTCTGTTCCATTGTATTATTTATTCCCTCAGTGTTTTGCATATCACAGAATCTCTAAATCATCTCCAATATTTCCTCCTTTCCGCAGCCACACCTGCGGGAGGTAAACAACATGGTCCTTCGCCACCGCACTGGCTGCTAAGTGCTTAGGCACTGGGGAAAAAAAACATGGATGTCTGCATTGTAAAGTCTTGAAAGTCCTTCTTTCAGAAAGAAAATTGTGTGTAGTTGACACAGTAGTTTTCATAGTATTTTGCAGTGAGGATAATGGCAATGACAGTGACACAGATATTGTCCTTTTGTCTGTGCTTATGTGTTGGTCGTGCACATGAGGATCAGTTAGACAGTGTGTGCTCATGCATTTGGAGGGAGGTCTTCCTTCAGATGCCCCTGGATGTTTGAATAGCTGCCGACATGTGTGCGTATGTGCTAGCTCGTAGAAAATGCGTATGTTTCAGTGTTTGCATCACCAGTTTTGCAGGTGAAGAACCCAACATTGATCAAGCATGAAAATTGCAGACAATACACTAAAAAATAAATTGAATCTGCACTTTTAAAGTCTGACCTGACCTAACTTGAAATCTGTGACCCCTGCATTTGTATGTCTGCTAGAGATCAAGCAAATAATAATGGACAGAAATATGCAACACATCAGCAATAAAGCACTACAATAAAATGTAGTTTTAGATTTAATATTAGAAACATTTGCATTGCTCTCATAATCACTTTGTAATCTGTCTGAATGAACATTTCATTAAACATTCACCCAATGGTTAATTGATATAGCTACTACTGTAGTTAGAACTCAAATGTTTTTTATATAAAATTATTTATATTTTTACTTTTCATTAAATCTTAAACAATGATTATTCAGATGTGGTTGTTTGAGAGTCCAGAGAAATGACAGCTGTAAGGCAGAAAGGATATTTTTTGTATTTTTTTTAAGTCAATCATAACCAATTTTGTAGTATGCTATATGTGCCTGAAATTACCAATGTTTTCATGGAATGGACCCAAATAGGGAACCTCATCAACATGACATCAACGTTAATTTGTTACACCATTTGTATCTATTCTGACCAAACCCTACTCACTAGCAAGCTTGTTTTCCAACTTAGTTAATTAGTCATTCTGTTCATCCGCGTTAAATGTACTTAATTTTCCTAAATTCACCCACTGTTTGGTGGTTTCTTATATGTTTGTTTCGGTCTGCTTGATTTTGTTGATTTTTTAAGTTCAGCTTCCTTTTGCACCTTTCCTGACCTCTGCATTTGGGTTGACCTCCCCACGCAAGCCTTAACAGAAGGAACCAACCACAAAATGAACTCAGCAGAGGTTTCTATTAGTAAGCTCCATTCCTGGTGGCGACCTTTGAGCAGCATGCTATCCTGCCCCGCACTGCCTGGCTCCCCAGCTGCCTGGCCTCGCTCCAAAGCTACATAGCCCTGTTTCTGACCTGTCGTGCCATGTTACTCAGCCTGAGCCTGAGCAAGCTAGCCATGTTCCTGAGCAGGCTAGCCATGTTCCTGAGCTGGCTAGTTCTATCCCGGCTCCTTCCCAGTCCTGTTCCCGAGCCTCAGCTGGCCAACCCTGTTCCTCAACATCTTATCCCTGTTCCCGCGTCTGAGCTGGCTTGACCTGTTCCTCAACATCTTATCCCTGTTCCCGAGCCTGAGCTTGCTAGCTCTGTTCCTTAACTTCTTAGCCCTGTTCCTGAGCCTGGGATGGCTAGCCCTTCTCAGACCAAGCTCTAAATAACACAAGTACAAGGTTAGGGCTAGGGTTGAGAAAGGGCTTGTATCTGTTTTCCCTTTGTGTGTGTCACTTAATAGGCTATTCTGTTCAACTGGATTCCACGTATTTTAGTTAACTTTTTTCGTTTGTGAGTTTATTTGCTTGTAATCACGAGTTAAAGCTTATTTTTGCCACTATCTAAGTGGGATCTATGAATTTGGGTTAATCTCCCTGCGAAAGCTGTAACACTATTGAAGGAAGGAGTGATAGGCTAGGGCATAGATTGTGGCAGACATGTATAACATTAATTGGGGAGAATAAATAACTGTAGATCGTCTGATCACTTTATTTCACAGGTAATGTTGAGGATAGTTGGACAGGATATTCAAATGTGTATTCTATTCAAGAGACACTTCACACAACATCAATACCTGGCATTGAAGATGTGTGAAGCGACACTCCACACAATGCCAGGTATTCCCATGTATTCTTGTCATTTGGCAGACAAGGCAGATGCACCTTTTGCATGTTAGAACTCTACCAATCAAGATCATTTTTTGGTTGCTTCTTTTTTCTTACACTTTCAGAACCACTGATTGCCATCTTCTCTCCCATGCTGTCTATCTGGCCATAATAATCACTCCTGATAACGTCACCTCTTTAAGGTGTCAAGATACCAATAAGATACCAAGATTATAGTTATTTTAGAACCTTGCGAAACGCTTCCTAACCATGATGTGCTCCTCTTGCTGGTTAGCGTTAGAGATCGCAGTCTTATATCAGCGGCCTATGACACACACAGCAAAGCACTGCATACGTTCAATAACTAACAGAAATTGGGTTTAGCATTTTTAAGACCCTACTAAACCATCCTGCATAACAGTCCTGGAAGAACACCCCCGACTCTCACCCAAGTGGAGTTTGGACCTCGTAGACACATCCACAGGGGCCCTGTTGCACTCAACACTTACAGTATGTGAAACTAGATCCCTGACCCTGACCAGCTGTTGCCTTGACACAGGGACGTCGATGGACAAAGCATCTATTGGAGCTCAGATATGTGTTTCCATGTGACCACGGTCTTGTTCAAAGCAGCAGTCGGTTTAACACAAAATGCAACCGGTTGTGGTTCAACTGAATATAATCCATCCACAATCACAATCAGAGAGCGTTGTGTCAATGTGGATACTGAACCACAGTTTGATGATCTTTAAGGGGTTGAGAACACTGGTTAGCGGCTGACTTGAGATTGTGAAACAGGTTTGTGTGTAATGTTGGAGGGGGAAAAGACAGGTTCTAGGTACTGATGTTATATAAGAGGGGTGTTGCGGCCTGCTGTGATGTGTTTCTCTACCCTGTTTATGTGTTGTGGACATGTGATTGGTGAGTGGAGCGGTGACACCACCTGGAGCTGGTCACCATTAGTGGGCGAGGACATCAGGCTGGGAGCTCTGGAGACTCGTCCCTTAGAGCCACTTCACAGGGGCCTGCTGCTGGATATTGTTAGTTTTATGTGTTTATCTAGTTTGAAGTGTGATGAGGCTGAGATCCTTGATTGTAACATCCCCCATCTCATATGTGTTAGACAGGTGGTTTAATCATATGTATATCATGAGTGTGGTTGCAAAGCAAGCCACACCATAGATATTCTGTGTCTCACTATTATTTTTTGGCCTCATTTTCGGGAGCGACCTTCTTCTCTACATTATCAGAGTCAAGCAAATGACAAATTAATTTGACGTATTTCATTCCAGTTCACTATTTTAATTTTGATTTAATTTCAATTTGATGCTTTTTATATGTATTATATTATTTATTCTGGAAAGCTATTGATGCCAAAACACTTACATTAACCACGTTAAAATGTGAATATGTGGGAGATTTCAAATCAAACACAGATATGGAAACCGATAGTAAGCATATGTCAGTAAGCAGAGCATCGCTGGTACTGCTTTCACAACATGGGGCGCTGTAAATACCAAAACAGCAATGTCCCTGTCCCGTTGGCCAAATATTTCTAACTTATCTGGTCCATATTTGACATGCTAAATTTATTTCTTCAAGGTCCAGTGAGGTCTGTCTGGATAGATTTTTTTGAAATATTTTATTTTTTTTGGAACAAATAACAGTAAATTCAAATGACTCCATAGATCATCCTGATCAAAATATACTTCATGCTTTTGTGATTCTGTTAAAAAAAGCCAGACTTATGAACAGATACAATTATGCAAATGACCCTCCATTGTTAAATCAGTCATAAGTCTGTTTCAGAGTAGCCCAGGGAGCTCAAACCTGATGGTGGACCCAACTGGGACACCCCCTTGGTTAATGTGGACCGTTTTGTGGCAATAGCTCAAAAGTACTATAACTCACGGTCAAGTTAACGATCAGCGCCCCCAGCATGTGGCCACCCGCCTGGTTCACACAGGTTGTTTGTTATCCTGTTTCCGTTTATATTACACCTGAATGTCTGCTTCCTCCTGTTGTTTCCACGCAAACACTCACCATACATACACACACACACACACACACACCACACACACACACACACACACACACACACACACAACACACACACACACACACACACACACACACACAATCACACACACACAATCATACACAGACACGCACAAACACACACACACACAGAATCAACACACACAATCCCATACACACACACACACACACACACACACAATCACACACACACACACACACACACACACACACACACACACACACACACACACACAAACACACACACACACACACCACACACACACACACACACACACACACACACACACACACACACACACACACACACACACATTGTTTGTAGTGTTACTTTCGTCCTACACCCTAGACCTGACACTAAGGTATGCAAAATAATTAAACTAGTGATGTGCTCCGTTTACACAAGTCTGACAAGAGCTGAAAAGCTCGATAGCTAACATGATGACAACAGCCATCTCCTCTTATACCTGTCCCTCTCGTTTCCCTGTGAATGCACTAGTACATGGCTGAACATTTATCTGTAATTATGTCCTATGGCCAAACAATGCAAAAAAAGGATTTGAATATCTCCTCACTCCTGTAATTTAACTTGGATGTACAATGATGTTCCCAGGACTGCATGTCCAGTATACTGGTTGTAGTAATGTCTTATTTTTCTGATTAAGGCAAGAATAAGCTCACGTGTCTCAAGACATGACCTCCATCATCAGACTCTGATGTTTTTCAATGATAATAACATTAGCACAAGAATGACATTTAATCACAAAGATGAACTGAAAAGTCACAAGTCAAGTCCTTCAGATTCAACAGGAGTTTAATAATACATGAATAATACATTTACTCTGCTTATCTTCAATAAATGTCAACAGGCATAAGCCATTGCTGCTGACATGAGGATGAAGACATGTTCAACCAGTTCCTGCTAATGAGGGACATTTGGTAAGTTAATCATCTCGTCTTTATGAAAGCACATCCTTGGCTCATTCGTTTTTCTATGAAAACCAGGATTAGGAAAACAAGACTGTAAAAATATCAGTTGCTACATTATTTCTCTGGGGAAGGTTTTAACAGTGAGAAATAACTGACAATAAATTCCCATTCAAGCTAATCTTCTTTCATCACTTATGAGTGTCTATTCCAGCATTCGCTCTGTGATAAAAATTTGAATGTGTGATATTCAGTCAATGAAATCTTTTAAATCTGATATTCAGTCAAACAAATGTCCAACCTTCCGCGAAACTTTCCCTCCCCCCCGGGTCAACCTTTGTGTGTTGGAACACGATAGCGGTAAAACCCTGGTCTGGGAAGACTTCTTGTTTGTTTCTCCCCTTGCCAATATGAATAAATGATTCAGTGTTGGAGAACAGTGCAATGTTGTCTCCTTCTCAGTGCTCCAGCGGCCAGCAGAGAGCTCCTACCTCTACAAATAGAGCACGCCACATTACAGTTACATTTGCAATGTTCGATCCCAATGAGCCAAGACCTTTGCAGCCATGTTACCCGAACAGATAAGACAAGACAAGGGATCACAAAACCTTATTTGTGTATGGAATAGTGTGTAACCAGTATACCGTCATTCTAACTCCCAAGCCCATAATGCTGGGAACAGTATCTTTATACATTATCTGCTGCTCAAACTGCACTTTGTATCAACCAGATATGCAAGACGTTTTTGCAGATTGCACACTAAGGTTAGCAGAAAAATCAGCATTTGACAACTGGTAGTTGATCACCACCCTGAGGATCAGTCTCAAGGCTTGCTTCCAACCTGGCCAAGTGGCCAACTATGATAATACCCCACAGGCCGGAAATCATTCCCCAACAGAGACAGAGCAGAAAACAAAGCTCTACAGAGCTGTTCACCACTCCACCCAGGGCTAATGAACGAGTTGTGGAGCATCGCGGTCCTTCCCTGGATTGAGGACTAAAGCAAGATGAAGCCAATATTACTTAATATTATAATTAATATTATATTAATAATATAATATTATTATTGCTACTTTGGTCAGGTTAACCCTGTTCCCCAATGAAATATTGTAATGTTATAGGCCTACTGCAAAATGTATATCGGTATTGCGCAACAATCTGAAGATGGGGACCCCCAAATATTGACGGGTATTTTGCACATGGTAAAATAAAGCTTATGAACAGCATTAGCATTATGCCTTCTATTCCTAGATCTTCTGACTAAGCTTGCCGGTACTTATCTGACCGACATAAATCGCTGTCACTAGATATAAAGAAAACGTTGACTTTTATTCACTCACAGTAAAAATAAATAAAAGTGTCCTTATTGTATGCACTGCTGCTCATTGACTAGCTCCAGCGCTCATTGCTGCGTTGCCAAATGATAGCAACTCTCCGCTCATTCTCCTCTGACCATGCATTTAATTGGCTTTGACCGCCATCAGTTCTCGGCAATTCCTCATTTGCCCTCTCACGCCTGACAGGTTCGAAATAATACGGCTGTGGGCCATCATACATGTTATTTGTGGTTCTTGCCACCTCTTAGACACCATATTTCTAGTACTAGGTTGAGGTTACATTCCACCACGTCTCCCCAACATGACGTCATCGCCGAATGGCGTTAGACAACACACCAAAAATGACAAAAACTGGACTTTAACACTATTTTGGAGACATTTTATGAATGATATACATATTTTGAGTGCTTTATGTACCCATTAATCAAAACTTCCAGCTAACCTGCACGTAGGCCTTTAAGCGGCAGCTGAAATAATGTGCAGACAAGGCCGGTTTGGGTGCCTGTTCATCAAACCCTCAGGCTTGATGAAGTCCCGGTTGGTTTGGACCCTGGAGAGTGTGTTTGGATCCCCTCTAACCGTCCGTCAGTAAACAAGTGGAGATTTGGAGGCGTATGGTCTCCGAGCTCCATAGGAATGAATAGCAGTAGCAATCACAGTCTACTGTTCTTTTAATAAAACCATGATTACTACACGTAGTTAAGTATTTAGCTGACACTGATGAATTGAGAGTCACTATGACAAAGACGTGTGATTCGTAGATAATTACAACATGGGTCTGACGCTATCAGTCTGCATAATCGACTGAGTAATAGATGAGCCAACTTTAAATATGAGCCAACGTTGTCATGGTTATTTTTGGTGAGTTGTCAGCCTCTACATCGCATATTCAATACGCGATCCCAAGGATTGTGTTTTGTTCCCTCCTTTTGGAGTCCTTCATTGCTAACAGTACAAGTCTGTCCCATTTTTGGTAAACCCTAGCCTGGCTATTGCCAGAACAAGAGCATTTGTAGATTGCACGTTGTTCTGGGGAGGCTGCGGTCAATTTCTTCAGCACAAGAGGCGTAATCAACGGGCCTAGTTCAACTGACTCTGTACTTATTGGTTTCCATCGCTTCCCTGTCATCATTGTGTTAGACTAGCCAATAGCGCCAGCTTGGTGATTGGCTCCCACAAAAACATATCTGAAGCAGAAAGAAATGTATTGCTCTTCTCCAGACCCTTCTGCAGGGCGAATTCATATCGCCGGCAAAACGGGCGGGGCTACCCAGTCTAGGTAAGCCCTGTAAATGGACCATGTGAGCAGGGTGACTTGAGGGGGCTTCAGGGCTGTGACTTTCAGAAAGTTTTACCTCTTGCTTTAGCTTTTAAAACATTTCTGGGACATTTCCACAATTACAAAGCTTAGTGAAAAATATTGTAAATTGAATATATCTTAATAAATATGTAAAAAAAAAACATGGATTGGAAAAGCACTGCAAAAATTCTGCAAAAAATAAGAAAATGGGTTGATTTAAAAGAAATGCTAGAAAGCAATGGGATTGGGATGAAGATTTGTACAGGTATGTCCGTGGAACAGATATACGAAATATATGTGCGTAAAATCGACAACAGATGATTATGAGGTTGTCATGAACATTGAGTGAATGACTTAAGAACCAAAATGGCGTGTTCTTCAGTCCCCTCGTTCATAGCTGGTCTCTAGGGCTGCAACTAACGATTATTTTAATAATCGATTAATCGGTTATTAAAGGCAAGGCAAACCGAAAATGAGGAAACCAAGGCCGAAAACCGAAAACCGAAACACCAAAAGAAATTATGGCAATTATTAGTACCATTTAGTCGATTATGTTTTCGATTATTCGATGAATCTGATAAAAAAAGAAACATGTGTAATTGCTGCATCTTTATTCAAAAACTGAACATTACTTCAAATTCACAGTCCAGACTGATGTGTAAAAACACCAGGTTATTGCTCCAACGTCCCGGAACTATTAAAAGTTATATTAAATGATAATTACATTTAAAAACATAACTTGGATAACACAAAAAAAAATATGCAATGTATGATATACATTTATATATATACAGTATATAAGGGATGTCCATGGTTAACCGGTTAACCGATAAGATCTTTAACCGGTAAATACTAAAAATGTATTAAATAATCTTAATTTCTTTTATCGATATTTACACCGTTTTCGAGACTCGTTTTCGAGAATTCCATCTTTACTATCTATTTTATATTGCTGGGAAAACAAGTTTTCGCCAAAATATCCACATTTGACACTGTTTTCTACTTGTTTAAGCTAACTATCTCTATATCTTGCTGATTTGAACATGGATTTAAACACTGGATTACCTACTTTCTACACCGTCCGGTTGTGTGATTACTACCGCTGCTTTGAATGACTGTTGATGCAAGCGGTACCAACTCCGAGCCCGTCTGCACACCGTCTGCAGCAGCAGCAGCGGACAGGGTTTTTGGTTGGACTTGACGGATACCAACCTGGTCTCACAGGAATCTGTGAAGTGATTACGGATGCTTAACTCAAAATCCATGGGATCATCACGGAAACACGCCGATTTCCATGATATGAGCACGGAATTTGCTCAAATGCAAGTTAATGACACTGATGAGGCTACAAAACGTCTGTGGGAAGCAGAAACTGGTGGAAATGGACTATTTATAGCGCTTTTATCCAAAGCTCTTTAGAATTAATACCTCACATTCGCAAACCTGCTCGCCGGGAGCAATTAGGTTTTTTTTTAGGGATGCACCGAAATGAAAATTCTTGGCCGAAACCGAAAACCGAAAAGAGGAAACCAAGGCCGAAAACCGAAAACCGAAACACCAAAAGAAATTATGGCAATTATTAGTACCATTTAGTTATACCAATTATTAGTACCATTATTAGTACCATTTACCCACTAATCGGTAATACCGGTGTATCATCGGTGTGAAAATGTCCACACCGCGGCAACCCTAGTGCCATTGCATTTATGGCTATGACTGTGTACTAACTTCATTAAAATCAAGGCATTGCAATTTTGGCAAATCGTTATACGTGGGTCTTTCTCAGAAACATTGAAAAACGTCCACACCGCAGACATATTGGCGCTTATCCAGACAAGCGTGGGCTGGCCGCGCTTTTTGTTTGCGTCATCACAAAATTTCTGCTTTCGGCCGCGTTGTTTCGGTGATAAAAGTATTTCGGCCCGAAACCGAAAAATGCGCTTTTGGGCCATTTTCGTCCGAAAATTTTCGGTGGCCGAAAATTCGGTGCATCCCTATTTTTTTCTTGCTTAAGGACACTTCGACATGCTGCCGGGAGGAGCTGGACTCGAACCGGGAACGTTTTTTTTCTTGCTTAAGGACACTTCGACATGATGCCGGGAGGAGCTGGACTCGAACCGGGAACCTTCCGATTGCCTGGAGACTACTCTACCTCCCAAGGCTCCCATGACCCCCTGTTGATTCACGTTTGTGCTCTCGGTCACGATTCACGTTCACGTTGATTTCAATCTGTGTGTGTGCTACGGAATATCAGTGTCATTAACTTGCATTTGAGCAAATTCCGTGGGCATATCACGAAAATCGGCGTGTTTCCTTGATGATCCCACGGATTTTGAGTTAAACGTCCGTAGTCATTTCACGGATTCCTGTGAGACCATGTTGACGGATACTGAGTTGAAGGAGATTTTTTTTTTAAGTCAGTGAAGATACAACACTTTTATATAAGCCTAGTCCAATGATAAGATATGACCAAAATACAAGCTGTGGACACTCACACTAAAGCTCGCTGTGGGCGTTCATGGACCATGAACGTACCTGTCGGCGGCTGGCTGTAAACAGTGCCACGCCTATGAGTGACGTATTAAGGCCAATTCATACCTCCGGATCCGGACGAAATTCCTCCGCCCGTACCAAACGTTGTCTCTGGGACTACCCTTCATACCTCCATCCGGTTTCAGCGTTTTTATGGATGTTACGCAATACATCCTCTAGAGGGAAGGGACTGTCGTTTCCCAAATTAACGGCATCGACAATCGCAAACATGGCATCTGTAGAGATGGTTCTGCTTTGTGTCACATGAAATAGGCAAAAAAAAAGTGCAAAAAGTGTAGGTCTAGGCGGCGGTGGCATGTGACACCCCTCACCAACCCGCAAACACCTCCGGGACCGGACGAAACGGTCCGTATCCGTATTTACCGTAGGGTGTGAACGGGCCTTTAATCGCGCGACTCAGCGAATCGATGACAAAATTCCTTGCCAACACTTTTAGCAATCGATTTTATCGATTCATTGTTGCAGCCCTCCTGGCCTCCCTCTCCTGATGTTGGCTGCAGTCTAGTTCCAGGATTCAATTCTCTCTCTCTCTCTCTCTCTCTCTCTCTCTCTCTCTCTCTCTCTCTCTCTCTCTCTCTCTCTCTCTCTCTCTCTCTCTCTCTCTCTCTCTCTCTCTCTCTCTCTCTCTCTCTCTCTCTCAGCTTGTGGCTGCTTTTCAGTCTTCTAAACATTGTCCTTAATGTTTTAAAGTCTCCTATATTGTGTCCTTTGTGTTTTGAGTCTCCTAGTATGTGTCCTCAGTGTTTTAAAGCCTCCTATACTGTGTCCTTATTGTTTCAAAGTATCCTATACTCTATCCTTAGTGTTTTAAAGTCTCCTATAATGTGTCCTTAGTGTTTTAAAGTCTCCTATACTGTGTCCATAGTGTTTTAAATCTCCTGCATTGTCTCCTTAGTGTTTTAAAGTCTCCTATACTGTGTCCTTAGTGTTTTAAAGGTAGCATGACATGAAAATCTCCCTTTTTGAGGTTTTCTAACATCAATATGAGTTCCCCTAGCCTGCCTATCGTCCCCCTGTGGCTAAAACTTTTGGTGTAAAACGAGCACTAGGTATCCTGCTTGCCTTTGAAAAAATGGAAGCTCAAGTGCGCTGATTTGGAATGTTGCCGCATATGTCGTCATAAGGGGCCAAGTTACCTCCCCTTTCTCTGCCTTGGCCGCCCAGAGAATTTGGCCAAGGAGCTACGATCGTGCGATCGCCACATGTGTGGATGTGTGATTACACTCGGGCTGGCCCGAATTATTCGAATATTTGAATACTTGTTCGGAAAATTAGTATTCAGAGCTTTTTTGCAAGAAGCTAGAACTGCAATATAATATCAGCAAATGATATAATATTTGTGATTTAAAAGTTAGTAACATTGTAGTAGTAGTATATTGCTCATTTAGGTGTCACAGCACATCCATCACCTCACCTCCGAGCGCAGCGCATTGAGCGCACCTACTTCAACATAGACATTGAATGAGCTGGTTCAAAATGTCCAAAAAATATTCAATTTGGGAACATTTTCAATTGGCCAATGATCGACAGCATGCTCAGTGCCAAATTTGTGACGAGAAATTGGCATTTCACGGAAGAATGACAAGTTTGAAGAATCACATCATGTGAGTAGCCCATTATGCAGATGTGGCCTAGAACTAGCCTATTTCTTGACACAGCCTTGGAAAAAAAAATTAATAGCTTGATAATAACTAAGACTATCTGAGCCCGAGCTACTGTACAGGACACCACATGAGTGTAGGTTAATAAATTATTAAATAACTTTTGATCCGTAAGTAGTAAAAACATGCTGTTGTCGGCTTCGGCAGCTAACGGCCGTGCGGTTCCGATGCTGCCATTGGGGTGCGATTGTTGTCCTTACAGAAGCTTTTTTATCCAGCTTGGAACTTGTGCTTAATTTCGGGGTCTTTATGCAATAAATAAACCCACCCTTAGATCCAAGAATGATAGTCTCTATGTCCTTAATTAATACATGCTCCCGTAAGGGCTGAGATGGCAGAGAGGACAGCTGATTTGGAACGGACAGCTGTTTGCTTCCACAGGGAAAAAGTGAGGAACTCCAACTTACTGAGGCCTACTAATTAACGTTCAAAAGCTATTAAATCTACAACAAAATATGCAGATACTGTCAAAACCTGTCCCAGGGAGTATATAGGGATTAATAATGTTCTTTTTGATGGTGTGTTTTTCTGAAACGAGTATTCAAATACTCGCTCGGAGCCTGAAAAATGGCATTCGGGCCAGCCCTATTACACAAACTGTAATGCAAGTGTTGTACAATTCTTTGTATTTGTATAACCATTCTGCTGTTGGTGTTATGGAGGACGTCGGTTCTTTGACGTCTCTGGTATTTCCACAACGAGACTGTAGTTGGGGTTATCTCAGCCATGGTGGAGAAGGAATTGGAGGAAAGGAACTTTGGCTTTGACTCCCTGAACTACAAGAACTGCGACATGCTGCCCGCCGCCCGCTGCCGCGAGGAACCACCGCCGCAAAGCACCACCGCCCTGCAGCGGGCAGCCGGCAGTGGGCAGTGAGCGGTTCAGTCTACTTCAGATTGATGGTCACTTGGTGGCCACTCGGCAGTGAGGCTCCGGCGGGAGACAATTGCGGGCACCAATCCCTTTCTCCTCCATGTCGTGGTTCAGACTACTTCAGATTCATGTGGACGTGGAAGAGAGTCGGAAAACCCGATGCAGTCGTTTGAGATTCAGAATATCGTCTGGAGGCGCACACAGCTTTTGGCCATGATAATATATATTATATGATATAGCCTAGATATCGATGTATAATATGATGTTATTCGGATAAAGAGCTCAACGACTGCTACCGGAGCACCCAGAGGGTTCTAGAATATTTACAAAACACGGCCAAAAGGCTGTGTGCGCCTTTCCATTACGATACATCCACTGTAAACAGAGCGCATGGTACCGTGGCCGCAAGCTGCTCAGGGCCACACCCCCACCCACCTCCTTGACCCGCCTCTCTCCTCCTCATTTGCATTAAAGCTCCAGACATCGAAACAGCGCGTTTGGGGAATAGAAAGCTTACTGTGTCATTAGTGTTTTTAATCTCCTATAATGTGTCCTTAGTGTTAAAGTCTCCTATACTGTGTCTTTATTGTTTTAAAGACGCCTATACTGTGTCCTTAGTGTTTTAAATCTCCTACAATGTGTTCTTAGTGGTTTACAGTCTACTATAATGTGACCTTAGTGTTTGAAAGTATGCTCTGGTGACATGCTAGGGATCTGCAGAATGTTGATTTGCATGGTGTCTGAGACACCAAATGAACGATGAACCAAGTATTATATGGTTGCTCCGGGAATATAAGTGGACACTGATACATTTGCAATCAGCATTGCAGATTTCCAATCAAATGTTTTTTAGTTGATCAATTCAATGGTGTATAACAATTCCCCAGTAAGCTTCTTATCAGACATTTGTTTGTGATAAAGCAAAATCCAAGCTGAAGGATATCAGAAAAGCGCAAGCATATTAGTTGTTTAAGGGATTCAAGTTTGAACATGATGATAACGGATAATGATGTAAATCCAGAAATAAGACATTTTATTAAAATAGTTATATATTTCATTCCTTCCTCCGGAATGCCGCTTTGTTCAATCTAGTCAGCATTGTTCAGCTCCATCCTCTTTTAAGTATCACAAGAGATGTACCAGAACAGAGAATAACTCAGATCACTGACACTTAAACGCTATGTACTAAAGCATTAAATACTGAAAGTTTCCTAAACAGTCGGAGGTTTGAGCAGGAGGCAGGATGCAGGGCTGGCCCTGACCAATGGAATGCCCTTGGCAAGATCTTGTGCAGCCCAAGGCTTGCTGTGGGAGTGGGTCTGATACTGGGGCTTCAAATAGAGCATGGGGGTCTGGGGGGGCCTCACC
Source organism: Melanogrammus aeglefinus (assembly GCA_900291075.1). Classification (NCBI taxonomy): domain Eukaryota; kingdom Metazoa; phylum Chordata; class Actinopteri; order Gadiformes; family Gadidae; genus Melanogrammus; species Melanogrammus aeglefinus. The sequence goes on along the minus strand of OLKM01000641.1, from coordinate 70,982 downwards.
CAGGACGTGTTGAGCGTCAAACACTTAATTTCCTGCCCTCTGGTGAATTTCTATGCCTTTTTTTGCATCCATTGATGGTGAAAAGTCTTTATTAATGTAAAGGGAAACACCAATTGGTTCTTACGCCATGTCACAGCTGATTTCAACACCAATCCCTCTGTTCCTGCATTCACAGAGACACTGCATAGCTTGATGTCTTCGACATTCTGTATTGTAGAAACCAAAAGAACACATAAAATAAAAATGATATCAAAGAAATACCTGATTTGAAATAGTTGTTAATACAATATGAATAATGTATTGCACAAAATACGATATCCCCGAAACCAGTAAAGTCGGAAACCCAGAAAATAGAGCCTATTTAAATATCTTTATTTGTAGTTATATTGTTCAAATAGTTAAAAATTAAAGCTCATCTATAGGTGCCCCTATGGACGCACCACTATGAATGGACACAACCCTATGGACAGACACACCACTATGGACAGACGCACCTCTATGGACAGACAGCACCACTATGGACAGACGCACCTCTATGGACAGACGCACCACAATGGACAGAGGCACCCCTATGGACGGACACACCCCTATGGACGGACGCACCCCTATGGACGGACGCACCACTATGGACGGACGCGCCCCTCTGGAAGGACAAGCCCCCTTTGGATAGACACGCCCCCCCATAGATGGACATGCCCCCTACGGACGGACATGCCACCTATGGACGGACACGCCCCCCTATGGACAAACGCACCCCTATGGACAGACACACCCCTATGGACGGACGCACCCCTCTGAAAGGACAAGCCCCCTATGGACGGACGCACCCCTATGGACGGACGCACCCCTTTGAAAGGACAAGCCCCCTATGGACAGACACCCCCCTCCTATGGATGGACAAGCCCCCCTATGGACAGACACACCCCTATGGACGGACGCACCCCTCTGAAAGGACAAGCCCCCTATGGACGGACGCACCCCT
>OLKM01000641.1:32500-65000 GCA_900291075.1 Melanogrammus aeglefinus | reverse complement strand
ATGTACTTTAGGAATGAAATATTCCATCCTTTTCATGCCTCTTCCAAATCAATACGCATGCATTGTGTGTGCAATGTGTCTCATTCTGAATAAGGAAAATATTTCAGTAGTAAAATCAATATATATTTAACATACAGTACATGCGCATTGTTCCATTAATTACTCCATTTATAAGAATGAATGATCAAATGACACACAAATCCTTCAAACAAACAAAAAGCCAACCAGAAATGAATAAAACATTCTTGTCAGTTCTGCAACACATTTTAGCTATCATGCTTCACCTCAGTTTCATTGCCACAGTTTTGCTGAGGAAGGCATATCATACCAGGGCCAATCCCTGAGCCACCATTGCTGTGCCGGGGTAAGGAAGCATCTCGCCTACAGCATTAATGCCATTCCACCGAGCAGGGGAAGAGATTCAGTTGTCCAAATGAAGAATACTTACCTAATATGACAGGCATATTACTAGTAACGATCGCTCTGACAAATGATTCAGCAGGCGATTCAATTTAACATCTGCATTAGTTATATAATTCAATTTAGCACGTGCACACATTCGCTCCACGCATTGTGTGTGTGTGTGTGTGAGTTTGCACACACACACACACACACACACACACACACACACACACACACACACACACACACACACACACACACACACACACACACACACACACCACACACGCACGCACGCACACACACACACTCACAGCACACACACACACAACAGCCACAAACATATACGCACAGTGTCCACACACGACACACACCTGTGCGAGCACACACACACACACACACCACACACACATTCAAGCATGCACACACACAAAGCCACAAAGATATACGCACGTGTCCACATAGACTCACACCTGTGCGAGCACACACACACACACACACACACACACAACAAACATACACACATTCACAGGTCTGCTGTACATGTAAGAGTGCAGAGTGGCTTACAGATAATTATAACAGATGTCTTGAGTCTAAAGATGTTATTGCTATCGAGGAAATAATCTCTTCTCATTCAGTTTATCACCAGCAGTATCATCCCACAGGAAGCAGGAATATTCACACCTTCTATCATTTGTGTCTTTTTGATGAACCCCAACGCAGCAATGCTGATGCTTTTCCCATATTTCAGCCTTCAGTCCTTTGTCACTTTTTTGTGCTGTTTTACAAAAGTCATCTCCTCTCACTTAGGCTTCAACGCATTGTGTCATGTGGTTCAATTCTGTCTAAAATAAATACTCACCTCCTTCCTAGATTGAACCTAAAATGATGCATACATTTCTATTCCATATGATGGTGTTTGCATTTAGATTTAAGTCAAGTCATTTGAGTTGCCCCAAAAATGCTCAAGAACTCAATTCTCAAAGATGAATCATATTTGGTCACCTTTTACCACATGAATCTTATTTCCCTCCCAGTCCCCAGCTTTGAGTCAACCGACGGACCAGGTGTGAATTGGTCCGTCTCTCCACCTGTCAAGCAGTTTCGTCTGAACTCTGGATGGCTATTCTTAGCCTGGCCGTCTGCCAGCCCGGTCCCTGCTGACGCCTCTCCCCCAGACACGGCCCCCCCCCCCCGGGCCCACGGGTAACGAGAAGAGGCATTGTCATGTGGAGAAAGGTAGAACAATGTAGATGAGCCACGTCGCTGTGCGTTGAAGTGGAGCACAAGCGAACGCGGATCCACGTGATGTCACACTTCATCAACACCCCGACAGCCGCAGCAGCCCACGCCCATGTGCTGCTTATTATTCCTACTATTATGATCATTATTGTTATTATGTTACTGTATCGATCACCCATACCACCGGGAGCGTCATGCCACATAGTTCAGCCGGCTGTGAGCTCTCGTCTGCATTTGGAACAGGAGGATAGCCTTGGGAAGCACAGGAAGATGAATGTATGGCTGTAGCAGAATGCAGAAGAGATGGTTGGGGGAAAACAGAAGAAAAAAAAGCTAAAAGCCTTTAAAAAGCTTTAAGATATCAAATTGGAAAGATCAAGTCAACAATTTATGAAAGAAAAAAAATTATTTTGGACTGCAACTTTTTGGAATCTAAATCGTTCAAGAGGTTGAATTCAAGGTGGAAGAAAGATGATTTCCTAATGAAATCTTAAAGTGTAACATTCCTAAGGAAAAATATTCAGACAAAGACATTTTTTAAATTTTGAAATAATGTTAATTTTTCTCTGCTTTGAACAAATGGCTCGTGGCCTCCTGGCCTCCTGGGGCACTGGGTTCCAGAAAGTTTATGTGTGTGTGTGTGTGTGTGTGTGTGTGTGTGTGTGTGTGTGTGTGTGTGTGTGTGTGTGTGTGTGTGTGTGTGTGTGTGTGTGTGTGTGTGTGTGTGTGTGTGTGTGTGTGTGTGTGTGTGTGTGTGTGTGTGTGTGTTTGTGTGTGTGTGGTTGTGTACAACGACAATGAGAGGGCAAGCCAGAAAAACGATACAAAGGCGGACAGTAGCACCAATGTTTGAATTATGTAATAAAGAGAAAAGATGAAGGAGAGTCTAAAGGCAGATTAAAGTGTGCTGAGACACACGCTCGATGGAGGAAGGAGGGAGGAATGCAGAAGAGGGTGAGTGTGCACAGATTAATGTCGTAGCAGCAGCATATTCCCACGGGAGCCAAGTTGTCTCGATAGATAACATACTGTACATTCTGGAGGGACGAGAAACAAGTCAACACAAACCTGCAAACACACACGGATTGCGTGTGTGGGGGCATGCAAATCAAATCTGATTGTCTGACCAAATAGGGCCCCATTTCTGATTAGCATGAGACATTTTAGATATTTTCAATGGTGTCAAAATGAAGCCTTAATTTGACTTTGAATGGGGAACTGGTCGTCTAGGTTGTTTCGAAATTTAAAATAATTTGATACTTAATTTTTCAGAGCTTTAGAACTGAACCTCTGACTTTTTCAATGTATGTTGCAAATGTGTTAAAGAAGAGAAAGAGATTTTTTTTATACAGATCTAAATTCAAACTGTCTTTGTAATTATCACATTCTTCATGCGTTGAGATTTATTAAGAAATTTGGTGTTATGTGAAATTACATTTATCGTATTTCTTTGTCTTGCGAGGTGGGGTTCTGAGCATTTGAATGTGGGCATGTAAGGATAAATCTATGCCTAGGAAAAAAACCACACACACACAACACACACACCTACACAGAAACACACACACGCACACAAACACACATGCACACACGCATACATATTCAAGTGGATTTACTATCCACTAGCCTTACAACTCAGATTCAAGATTCATATCTTAATCAAATTTGAGATTAATATCTGAAGTCTGCCAGCAGATTAGCTGGAATCTGGTTAAACAGGGCATTCCTCTCACTTTTGCTGCAATTAGTTTCAACCAATCGTGTGGCCGGAGGCGGGGATCTGTGAGCGCGTAATTGGCAATTAACAGCGAACACAAACTCTGCCAGAAGTATTCAATTGGAAAAAAGTGTTGCAAAGGTTACAAATCAACACCGTCGATTTGGCCACTGTAGAAACACACCTTTTGAATGCCTCATCCACTCTTGTGAGTCTTGTTATTTTCGGTTTCGTATCTCTGTAACGAAACAGGAAACAAGGTTGTTTCTTTCTGCTTCCTGGCCGAGACGCTTGGCAGTCTCCCCCCAGAAGTTCTGCGCTAACATAGTTGGACTGCCCGGTTCCAGATTAGCAGCTCATCAATTCCACTCTCCTGAGTATTGTTTGTGAAAATTGTGATTATTCTGCCTGTTTGAGATCACCTTGCCTCCTCCCTTACCCTCTGAACACCCCCCCATCCCCACCCCCCACCCCTGTTTGCCAGAGACAAACACAGAGATGATGCCCTTAACCACTTTTTAAATACAGCCCACTTTTTATAACAACAGGCAAAAACTGTTAAAAATGTCCATTGTTGTTTCTCTGAGAATGCTTGCAATGGAATAATGGAGAGTTGGTGAGGACTCTTACAAAGCCGAGGCACAGGGGCAGCGGAGGAGGGAGACAGGAAGTGAAAGAAGCAATCTAGGACAGAAGAGGGAATTGTTTGTTTTTCTTCAGTCAATAAACAATAAACAGGGCAGGGAGAAGCAGAGTGGAAAAATGGAAGGTAAGCAGTTTTCTGTGCATTGAAGTGATACTTCTACTTCATACAATTAGGTGAGTAGCTGCGCAGCGCGGCGCTGGATTGGAGGAAATCCTGAAGTTGTGTTCCTAGTTGTCAATGCTAGACAGACCTGTCTAACACACACACACACACACACACACACACACACACACACACACACACACACACACACACACACACACACACACACACACACACACACACACACACACACACAAAACACACACACACACACACACACGCCACACACACGCACACACAACACACACACCACACACACACACACACACACACACACAGCACACACACACACGCGCACACACACACACACACACACACACACACACACACACACACACACACACACACACACACACACAAACAAACACACGGCCGTGAACACACAGGCCACGTGAACACACATATGAACATGCGCAAAGAATAATATACATCACCCCAGTATTCACATGTAGTTTATGCAGAGAGACACAAACAGAAAGGCACACATTTCTCTGACAATACATGGGCTCCATTTTGATTTGTTGGATTGTTGACACTGAATAGACTCAATATGTATGTTTATATATTCCATGAATAAATATTGTTATGAATGTTAAAAAGGTCAGAACACATTTTACCTGAGCTATGTATGATTATACTAAATAAATGAAAATCATTACGTATTCAAATAATTTAGCTTAACAGGATGCAAGAGTCTGGGGTCTGATTCACTAACATTTTCTTAAAGAAGAGTTAAAGAAATATAAGAAGTTCCTAAGAATCTTCTTAAACGCTATTCACCATTTTTTTCTGAAGAATTGTTGATTGTCTTTTTTTCTTTTTTGTTTTCCGATCCAAGAAGTTCTTAGATTATTAACGTAGTAGAGGAATGCATGTAGTTTATCCTTGTGCGCTCTTATAGTGCTGGAGCAGCGGAGGGGGCTGGCGGAGAATTATGATACTATTACTATTACTACCGTTCGGAATTAGTTTGTTGTTGAATAAACCATGGATTTGACATTGCCTCAGCCTCGTACCTGAGAACGTTACAGTACTTTGAAAATTCAGATTGCGCAAAGAAATGAAGGACAACAGTGCAAAGCGCAGCAAAAACTGGAGGTGTTGGTGGAGGAAGTTGTTTCAAGGCGATAGATTCTATGGCGGTCCTTGATGTTCTTCCCAACCATCTAGTGTTGCACCCATTCAAGTTATTGTAGGCTACCCACCCAAGTCATCGTACCCCCCAACATTGAACTTGAAGTTCAACAAAACGGAAGTTTATAACTGTAACAGACACTGACTACCACATCGTACATGTTGTTTAGGAAAGCTGGCTCTGTTGTTGGCATGGAGCTGGTGGCATCACATCAACAGTGAAGAGTTTGAGGAGGTACTGTGTTCCCTGGGCCATCCAGCTATTCAATGTCAAACAAAAGAGGAGGGGAGAAATTGACTTTTCAGCATGAGCGTCTTTCTGCCCTTACCATCAAGTGTTTGGCTTAATGTGTTACAAAAGTAGTGTAATTACAGTTATAATAATTATAATAATAATATCTTTATTTTTGTGCCACATTTAAAAACAATTGTTTACAAAGTGCTTTGGCATAACACAATTAGGAAGACACTTAAAAGCAAGTCTATAAAAATGTGTTTTTAAGAAGTGATTTAAAAGAGTTTACTGATTCAGTAAGCCTTGTCTCCGCAGGCAGGTCGTTCCAAAGCCGAGGCGCCCTGGTGGGGAAGGCCCGATCACTTCTAGTCTTGAGCCTTGACCTTGGAACAGTAAGTAGGGCCCCGCCCGCAGATCTAAGGCTGGAAACAGGCTCATACGGGGTCAGTCTACACTGTGTCGAGCCTTAAAAGTGATCAATAAAATCTTAAAATCGATTCTAAAACAGACAGGGAGCAAGGGCAAAGAAGCTAGGACAGGAGTGATGTGAAGTTGGATAAGTTGCTGGATAATGGACCGAGGCTGATGGTGGTGCTGGTAGTAGGTGGGTTAAACAGTATTATTTCAGATTTGGAGTTGTTAAGTTGGAGGAAGTTATGGGCCATCCTGCGGTTGGACATCTTTAAGACAGTCTAAAACAGCAGCCAGACTTCTCTGATCATTGGGTCTCAGCGGGAGGTATATCTGTTTGTCATCAGCATAGCAGTGAAAATAAACATTGTGCCGCTAATTTGGCCGAGTGGGAGCATATATATTGAAAATAAAATAGGACCAAAAATGGAACCCTGCGGTACACCATAGGTTATTTGCGTTGTGGATGAAGAGTGGTTGCCGAGGGTGACCGCACAGGTTCTGCTAAAAAGATAAGAAGTTAACCAACCAAGTGCAGTGTCCCTGATACCAACAAAGGATTAAAAACAATTTATTAAAATTGAGTGATCTATAGTGTCGAAAGCAGCACTCAGGCCTTAAAGAATTAAAAATGCACTCTCTTCTCTGTCAAGTAGTTAAAAGCAGGTCATTGGTAACCTTAAGGAGGGCAGTTTCAGTGTTGTGCAATGTTCTAAAACTGGACTGAATATTTTCAAATAAGTTATTTTGTGCCATGCAAGTTAAAAGTTGGGATGAAACAATTTTTTCTAAAACTTTTGATGAAAATGAAAGTTTAGAAATAGGCACGGACGTTGGAAGTAGGGGTACGGGGATGCGGCCCCCCCTCTCACCACCGCTCGCACCTCCTCTCCACACCCCCACACTTTGCCCAGTGCTCCCGTGATTGCTCTCTCATCAGTCTCATAGCCTATGTCCTCTCTTTCCCATCTCCTGCTGCCTCACATCAACTTGACATTAATGCATATAATATATTGTATATCATATAGGCATACTAATGAGCATTACCAAGAGGTTATCATTAGAAATCCAATCAAAACATGTAACTATGTTTTACGAAATAAAATAAATGTTGTATTGGAAAACAGAGTATTTGTGTGACGTTGTTTTAGCTAAAGCCAAGGGACATAATAACTGGTTAATGCGCGCACATTGTTTTTGTTTGTGCCGCTCTCTCCTCCCTGGGCCTGTGTCCACCTCGTGTGGACAAGACTCAAGCTCTTTTTTCAATTGATCCCAATGAACTTTTATTTGTTTCATTTGATTTCTTACTACGGTCCACGGATCCGATAGTTAGATGCACACACACACACACACATCCAAACAAAGCATCATGGAAAGCATGTCTCCGTCCGTTTGATAAGACGTCTATTATTATTAAATAGCCTACAAGAAAATGGTGCAAGTGAAATTGTGCTTTTTTTTCCTCTACACTCTGACATAAATTGATTGATAGGTTGAACAGAACAGGACATATAAGCCACATAAAAAACACAATCGACAAAACAGGACAGGTCACTGTGAACTGCCTTGTGTGCGCGATCAATTGAGGGGTGTGGCTTATCGTAAACAAACCGAGGCTTACCTGGCCAATCAGGGGAACGCGCAGCGTATGGCTAATTTGAATAATGTTATGATTGACAGTAGAGAAGCACATGGCTAATTTGAATAATGTTATTGTGATTATATAGTTTTTGTGTTTCAGTGAATAGATATAGCCAATAGTTTATTGTTGTGTTTCCAGTTTGGTGAAATAGTTTGGTTGGCGACAGTGAATTCTATGAGAATTAAAGTTAGGAGATTTTCTGGTAAAGTAACCGGCAAACCACACAACAGTTGGTTGGTAACGTGGTTTTAAAAATCAAAACCCAGCTCATGTGTATTTGAACCAATGACCGGTGCATGCTATGCTGCACGCGCCATGAAAATTAGATTAAACAACAATGCAGCACCCGGCAGGAGATACAATGTTGCATCGCGCAGTATCCGGTATCAATGGTTAACCTATGATTCTAACCAGTAGTCTACTGCCGTGTTGTATAGTGCTGCACACACCGCTGCCAATTTCCAGCACCCCCCCCCAAAAAAAAATAGTTCCAACGTGCCTGGAAATAGGTCTAAAATTAAAAAGATCAAAGGGGTCTAGGTTGGGTTTCTGACCGCAGCATGCTTAAAAGCAGATGGAAAAACACCATGGATTAAAGAACTATTAAAAATAGATAAAAGGCTGGGTCTAACTGTGTTTAAAACCTCTTTAAGAAACTTTGTGAGAATAAAATCAAGGCTGCACGTGGTTTGTTTCATGTCTGTTAAGATTTTGGATAAAAAGGACAGTGAGACAGGTTGGAAATGGGTAAAATATCTACAAATATCTACTCTACTGGTGGACAAAATGCTATCTGGAGGGGTGATCTGATGCATAATAAAATCGATTTTCTCTCACATGTCTCTCGTGTAGCATCATTAAAATAAGAGGGAGAAGAAGAGGTGACTGAATCTAAAACCTTCAATAAAACTCTGGGGTTCAATCGGTTTTTTTTAATCAGGTTCGAAAACTAGGATTTTTTTGCTTCTTTCACTGCTGATTGAAATTTTTTCATTGAGTCTTTCCAAGTGTAATGTAATACTTGAAGGCCGGTCTTTTTCTATTTACGTTCATCTAAAATCTACACTCTCCTAATCTTGTGAGTTAGATTGTTGAACCAGGGCTGTGAATTGGGCTTTAATATTTTTAATTTGAAAGGTGCAACTTTATCCAGGACGGATTGACAAGTTCGGTTAAATTTGGAGACCAGCTCCTCTGTTTTAAAATTTTGGTCAAAAGCAGTAAAAAAAACAAAAACAGTGTTAAACAGTTCCGAAAACTTAAAAGGAAACAAAGGGTTAAAAACTTGGCGGTTAATAGCTGTTTCCTGATCTGCGTTTAAAACAGATAAAACCACGTTTAATAAAGTTGCTTTGTGATCTGACACACAGATATCCATACATTTGAAATTATTTGGGCTGAGACCACTAAATTAAACCAAATCTAATGTGTATATGACCTTTAAAGTGAGTGGGTTCATTTACGGCTTGGGTGAGATTAAAAGAATCTAAAACATCTAAAAAATATAATATATAAAACCCTGAGTGGGGCACTCTGAAAACTCCTGGATAAAAACACTTCAGTTTTGGGGGGGTGTAAATTATAAGGATTAATACTGGATTTTTTGAGTGTATCCTAAAACCAAGACGTTAAAATGATTTCTGAAAATGACAGCAACCGCCCCCCCCACCCCGTCCAGATAGACAGGGCTGATTTAGATGCCTGTAATCAGGGGAGGTTGCTTCTGTGAGAGAGCTCTAATCGCCTTGAGTGTGCCAGGTTTCAGTGATAAGAAAAAGTCCAACATGTTAAAATGAATGAAATCATGACATAAAAAGGACTTATTGGTCAAGGAACGCACATTTAAAAGACAGAAGTTCACTGGAGAGGGGGGGGGGGGGGGCAGTTGCTGGCAGATGACTGACGATTTTTCAGAGGGATTTGAATTAGAATTGCAGGGTTAACACTTTCTCCAAAGGCCTGTATAGAGTTATTTCTGTGCGGGATTATGAAAGGAATTGGAAGATAGATGTTTGTATTGTTTTTGTGAGGGCTGGTTGGTGGTTGTCATGATCTGTAGGAGAGAAGAGTCAGTTCAATATTCGTTGATAAAAAGACTTGAGCCTACCTGGGATGGTTGAAGTCCGTCTCTTTTAAAAGCCTGGGGTCTATTTAAAAATGTGCTCAAATTGTCCATGAAGGGAATGGCCTGGTTTCGGCAGTATAGTTTCAGCCAGAATATGCAGCTGGCATATGCGGCTGAACACAATGTCACCAAAACGGGAGAGAAAGGGGATGGGTCCGGAAATGACCACCTGCTTCCCGGTGACCAGCAGGTTGTCTATGAGCTGCACAAAGTTTTTCTTGAGGGATTCCGACTGCTGTTCCTTGAGGTCATTTGTTCCAGCTTGGACCATTACTGCTGTGGCAGAGTCCTGATTGCGGATCACCTGGTCAGCTGCGTACAATATTTCCATTTGCTGTAACGCAGTAAAACAGTAGCCTAGGCTATTGCTGGAAATTGATTTCTTAGATGAGATGACTGCAGAGATGGAAATCTCAGTTCTCACCATCATTGAAAGGCTTTATTAGCCCTCCTCTTCATAATCTGAGTCCTTAACATTTACCCCTGTTGGCTTTACAATTGAATTGAACCTTCTGCTGTTTTGTTTGTTCTTACAGAATTCGGAAGAAGATCTTACTCTGTCACCACTCATTTCAGTGTCCATCCTCCAGCCCACACCAGTGACGACACAAAGCATGGAGGACATGATCTTCATTCAAAGAGACCTTTTGGAGGAAGTGCGGCAACTGAGAAGAATTCAAGATCAACTTTTACTGGTGGAGAGTATTAGTAAGTATTAGTAAATAATTAATAATAAAAAAAAATTGCTAATATAGATTTTCAGGTGTTGTTTATTAGGGTGCCAATATATGGCCAATATAAATAATATGGCCTAATTCCCACATGGAATAGCGTATTCTTCCACAACTTCAGAGACTCTGAGCAAAGAAAACTTAACACATGCGGTAACTGTGGTTCTATTTAATTATATACGCAATACATACAATCATTGTTTCTTACCAGTTTTGTATGCATTATCGTTATCGACTTGTGTTCCTAATATGCATGGGTCCCACCGTTAGTAATATACATCGCCATGAACTGTATTATGCGTTGCGTGTTTAGTTTGCGTGTGTTTAAACAGGACGCTGGACGCACTGGACGCACACACACACACCCACTTTCATTTATTATTTTACACATACACACAAGCGCACCCGCATTCATTCATTATTTTTAACACTCACTCGCGGTAAAACAATGTTTTCTCACAATCAAAAACTCATCAATCCTAAAATTTAAGGGCTTGTACACGATGTCTGTGTCAAGAAAATATGTGTTTGCTGTACGGTGTTTGCAGATGCATTGATTTAAAAGAACAACTTATTACCGCTGTATCAGCTGTTCTTTCCAAAATAATTTAGCAAGAATGTATGGCTAGGTATATGAGAGAAGCCAACTGTATGCGCAAGGTGCACAAGCAACATTATGCATGCAGCCTTAAAATAGAATCTCGACAACACGCCACTGACTTTCAACCAGGTTTTTCCTGGTTTGTGGCGGAATTGTTTTCTGAAACTGCAAAATAGCACCACATTTGTGCCAGCACACGCCTCCTCCTTTCACCGAACTGCCCCTTGGGGCGCAAGATAATTCCCTAAATTACAGGCGCGTGGCGGTGGAGGGAAAAGGACGCTCTGCGCCAGTTGCAAACTAGCAACAACACATGCGCCAGTGTAGAAAGTCAACTGCGCCGGATGCAAGATGGGGCCCTTAGTGTTACATCACAGATCACCTGAGTGTTAATGGAGTGAAAGTTCTTTCTATTGACAAAGCCATCCTCCTCATCACTTGTTGCCTATGAAATGAATATAAGTTAGTTAGCCCATATTTTTTATAAACAACATATAACAAAGCATAATGGATCCAAAATAACAAGAATACAAGAATTCGATTTTCTTACATTATCATACTTTGATTGCAATATGTGTCCCATCAACTGCGCCCAATACATTAGGAAACACTGCCACTTCAAAAAAAAATTGTTTGGTTCTAATGCATTCTGCTTCTGTTGCTGGAAATTTGATGAACTTCCGTGTTCTTCTGCAGAGTACATTGGCAACATCTCTGACCACTCGGCTAACGGATGATTGGCTCACATCCAGGGTGCACGCTACCACTATTTGAAAAGACCCAGAGGCAAAAAAAACTCAGGGCAGCCATCATTTGTGTTACAACTGGAAGTGGTGATGATCGCCTTGTTTTCCTTTTCAGATCATCCGACAGCATATCTGCCAAATAAATAATTGCAGGCCTAGGGAGCCTATATTGTCGAATTAACATTTGGTCAGGGAGTATGAGCAGATCCATTCTGTCTCTCAATGGCCTTGTTGGATTTTCCTCCCTAAATGCCACCCAAAGAAAAAAAGAGTAATATGTTTTCAGTGACTTGGTCTACTGAAATAATCAAACAGTCTAAATAAATACAACTGCCTTCTTGATATATTTAAGAGTAAATTGAAGTTTAATCAAATATCCTTGATTACTATTACTTCTCAACATTCTGGTACTGTATTATAAATAGGCCTAGTAGTTACTGACACAGAGATTAGGCCCATTTCATTTTCAATTGTCAAAATAGGCTTTTTTGATATAATACAACTAGTATGACAAGCTTCAATTGATCAACATTGGTTAACATATAGTCGGGTTGAGCAATATATTAATGAATTGTGTGTCATATTGTGTGTCAAAGTGTCATATACTGTATATGTTTAAGCAAAGACTTACCTTTTCACTGCAGCTGTTTTAAGATTGGTGAAGGGTTATTTTAAAGTTGTGAAGAAGTTTGAGAAGAAATTCAAGAACTTTGTCTTTAAGAATCTCATTTGTTCTTAATTACTCTCTTGGGAAAAAATGCAAGTAAAAAATGTGAATTTCTTCATGAATACCAAATCTTCTTAAATTTTGTCATAAGAACAGAGTTACAGTTTTTCTCGATTGTAAACACCCAAAAAATTGAACTATGCACACAATTCTGAAAACTTGAAGGCTCATGTATCAACTACAATACTCCAGACTGCTAAACTTTAACCACAATTCCACTGTTCTCACATTTTTTCTAAACTCTAAGCACAAATCTCATCATTTATCACACTTGGTTCAACTGGATCACACTGGCCTTCAAAACGCAACAACTAATTACCAATAAGTCTAACTCACTTCTCACCTGTTCAAACTCAACTGGCAAAGCACTTCAATCATGTGTCAGAGCATTAAAGAGGCCTCAGGTGAGCTCTACTGTGTTGTAGATATGGTCCTTTGGCCTGATCAGGATCAGAGGTGGGATACATACTGATTTACATGTAGATCTGTTTCACCTCATTTATATTCTTATTTTTATTTTTTGCTGGCCTACGAAAAAACTTTTTTGTGCAGTCATTTCAGTTGAACATTTTACTGTATTACAGTAAAAAATATATATACTGTATTTGCTTTGTTACCTTTTTGTACTTGTACTTGCACTTTCCTCATTACATCCCCCAAAAGACAGTCTAAACATTTTCTTACTGTAGTGTTTTTTATTTTACTTATCAGTGCAATTTCTGTACTGTAATTTATCAAAATAGGTAACATTAGTGTATTGCCAGAACAATGTTCGAGCATCAACTCCAGCTGGACAGTATGACTCTGGGAAGCTGGGATTGTGAGTGAAGCCCATTGGAGCTCATTGGATAGACAAATGTGCATTGTATCCTATTCTGGTACAATTGTGTCAATGCAATATTTATATGATATATTCACAGTATCGTATTACAATATGGCAACAGTCTTTGTACTATATGTACCACCTAATGGCAACTTTAAATAAGAAAGCTATTTCTAAACAATTTTATACATTGGAATATGTAACATGGCCTCATAAAGCAAAAACATATATAAATATTATTTTAATGGAAGTGTTTTGAATTGATCACATCAGTGTTTAATTGATGCTCTCTTATAGATATTCATTTGACAGCTGTGTTTACTGTTTGGTGGAAAAAATCAAGAATTTGTGTAGTTTTCACAAAATGATTAACTCTTCTCAGGTTTGTGTTTAGAGTTTTGAGAAATCTAGCTACAGTTTCAGAAAATGTGTTTAAACGATTGAGAAAACTCCAAGAAAAATGCATCACTTAAGAACTTTTTAAGAATGCTTTGTGAATCCGGCCCCAGATGATTGATCCCTGTTTTATTTCTGCAGTAATGTATAAGTATGCATGAACAATGCAACATATATCATCCCAAATATTAAGATATTGATTTATTAATCAAACAAACGGGGGACAGGTGTGACCCCTCCTAAAGCCAGGTGCAGCAAGCGGACGCTACTTCATGGCTGTGTGGGTGGCTACTCTCTCTCTGCCTCTCTCTCTCACCTCCTTCTCTAACCTCTGTCTCTCTCTAACCTCTTGCTCTTATCTTTCTCTCTATAACCCCTCTCTCTAACCTCTCTCTCTCTCTCTAACCTGCCTCTCTAACCTGCCTCTCTCTCTCTTACCTCTGCTCTTCTCTTAACCTCTCTCTCTTATCTCCTCTCTAACCTGCCTCTCTGTTACCGCTCTCTTTACCTCTATCTCTCTAACCTCTCTCTTTATCCTCTCTCCTTACCTCACTCTCTCTTACCTCTCTTTCTCTAACCTCTCCCTCTAACCTCTTTCTCTCTTACCTCTCTCTCTCTCTCTCTCTCTCTCTCTCTCTCTCTCTCTCTCTCTCTCTCTCTCTCTCTCTCTCTCTCTCTCTCTCTCTCTCTCTCTCTCTCTCTCTCTCTCTCTCTATCCCTCACCCTCTTGCAGTGGTTGTCCGCAGCTGCCTGTACTTACAGACTGCTGAAAAGGAAAGTTATCTGTGAGAGTTATTTGTGGCAGGATTCCACCCCAACCCCAAATTGCAGCCAGAGATCAGTATGATGAGAAACCAATCAATATTATTACTATTTTACTATAAATAGATATACTATACAAAGTAAACACTGCCGGGGAAGAGAGTTTTAGATTCTGCACTGCCTATAGAGTGGCGAAGTCACGCCTCTTCCGGTAGGGCTCATGGGACCTATGAGATCGAAAAATATGAATGGGAGTCAATGGAGAGAAAATAATTATCTTCTGGTCCCAGTCTTTATATGCCCTGGATTACACATATGTTGTTTGTGGATTTAAATGATAATTTTTCATGCAAAGAGTTCAACCGTTTATTGTACAATTGTTCAGATAAAGGCTGTAGAGAAAACACAACGAGAAAGACTACATATCGCCTGATGTCGCGTATGTGACGTCACGTCATCAGACTAAATCATCCTCACAGCGATTCAGTGCCAATCAATTAGATCAAGATGCCGGTGTGTTTTGTTCCTTTCTATGCTTTTATCCTTGCCTTGAAAAAAAGTGGTGAAGTGGAGCAGAGAGATCGCCATCTCTGTGCCGAGTCCCAAGTGCGGGTGTGGTGACGTATATCATATGCGTCGAGAGCAGCGAAGAGCTGCAGTTCACAAAGCGGCCTCACATAAAACCTAAAATTATCAAACTTCTTCACGAAATTTTTTAGTTTTCTTTGCATGAAAAATTATCATTTAAATCCACAAACAACATATGTGTAATCCAGGGCATATAAACACTGGGACCAGAAGATAATTATTTTCTCTCCATTGACTCCCATTCATATTTTTCGATCTCATAGGTCCCATGAGCCCTACCGGAAGGGGCGTGACTTCGCCACTCTATAGGACAAGAGTTATAGGACCATACCAGTGTTATAGGACCAGTATCATAGGACCGTATCAGTATTATAGGACCAGTGGTATAGGACCAGTATTATAGGACCATACCAGTATTATAGGACCAGTGGTATAGGACCATACCAGTGGTATAGGACCATACCAGTGGTATAGGACCAGTATTATAGGACCATACCAGTGGTATAGGACCAGTATTATAGGACCATACCAGTGTTATAGGACCAGTATTATAGGACCATACCAGTGTTATAGGACCAGTGATATAGGACCATACCAGTGTTATAGGACTAGTGATACAGGACCATACCAGTGTTATAGGACTATACCAGTGTTATAGGACCATACCAGTGTTATAGGACCAGTATTATAGGACCATACCAGTGTTATAGGACCAGTGATATAGGACCATACCAGTGTTATAGGACCAGTGTTATAGGACCATACCAGTGTTATAGGACTATACCAGTGTTATAGGACCATACCAGTGTTATAGGACCAGTATTATAGGACCATACCAGTGTTATAGGACCAGTGATATAGGACCATACCAGTGTTATAGGACCAGTGTTATAGGACCATATACCAGTGTTATAGGACCTCGGCGCTGACCTGCTTCCGAGGCGGCGGTGGCTCGGCAGTGGGCAGCGGGGCTTCAGCGGGAGACAATCACGGTTAATAATCAACAATGCCTTTTTCCTCCGTATCGCGGTTCAGTCTATTCTCAGATTGATGTGGAAATGGAACCAGAGACGTCGGTTCTCCGACGCAGTCGTTTCAGATTCATAATATCGTCTGGAGGTGCACACAGCTGTTTGGAAGTGATAATATCTATATTATATGATATAGATATCTATGTATAATATGATCCTTTTTAGATCTAGAGCTCCAGGACTTCCGCTGGAGCACCCGGAGTGTTTTAGAATATTTACAGAATACAGCCAAAAGCTGTGTGCGCCTCCGGATGATAGTATGAATCCGAGCCATTGCGATAGATCTCCTTTAAACACTAGCACTTGGTACCATGGCCACAAGCTGCTCAGGGCCACAACACCAACCCTTCACCTTGAACCACCTCTAAAAAACGGCACAATTGTGGAATGCTCATTATGGGACTAGCACCTAGTGGCTGTAATTCTGTACCATGGCTGGATTTCTCGAACGTATTCAAGTACAGTATTAGGGGCCCACTAACAGTTAGATAAAATAATTCATTAAGTAGCATGCGATGGGACCTTTAATATAATAAAAAAAAATCATTATTTTCAATTATGTAATTTCTTCAACAAATAATGATGATATTTAAGGACCCAGTGTCACTTCTCTCTCGTTTATTTAGATGCCCAGTGTCAAACACTGTGTTCTGACACTGGCAGCAACAGCTAACATTCCTAATGTATTGGCAGGCCTCAGCCGTTGGTAATGTTTGTGTGCCAATGACATTTTAAACCCAGAAGAGAAGAGAAATCCTCCAGTCTGTACTGTTGTGTATCCCTCGGCTTTGCCTGGGGATCGGCCTTTGGTTAGAATCTAACAGAACATGTCACCCCGATATATACCTTTTCCTCGCTTCTCCCTGCTCCTTTAATTTCTTGTGACTTTATGAATTTCTGCGAGGACAGAAATCTCTTCAAAGAAACAAATGTTCTCTGTTGTCTGTTTATTTATCTTGCCGGATTATCCATGGAAGTGAGAGCATCTGTCTCTAAAAATGTCAAATGACACGGATAATGCTTCAAGAATGTTTTTCTTGTCAAATCTAGTTGTGAAATTGTCTCTGGGAGTCAAGCAGTAAAACAAACCGAAAGGCACGGGGCTATTTGTGTGTGTGTGCCGGGGTTTGGCGGCTATGTGTGAGTGTGTGTGTGCGTTTGTGTGGGTGGGTGTGTACGGGGTGATTCGGGCAGGGGGGCTTTATATGTGTCAGATGGCTTGCAGCTACAGCCATCATGTATCATTGGTTTAAATGATGCTAGGATGCTAATTCCCGCTGGTTTGCTTCCCGTGCTGTTATTATAAAAGTCAGCATAACAGCCATTAACAGAAGAAAACAGTTTAGAACTTTACCCATCTGACTCCTGAATGAACCCGGCTCAGCAGGCCATGAAACATGACTCTGTGCTGTGTGTGTGTGTGTGTGTGTGTGTGTGTGTGTGTGTGTGTGTGTGTGTGTGTGTGTGTGTGTGTGTGTGTGTGTGTTGTGTGTGTGTGTGTGTGTGTGTGTGTGTGTGTGTGTGTGTGTGTGTGTGGAGGGTGTGTGTGTGTGTGTGTATGTGGGTGTGTGCGTGTGTGTGCGTGTCCTAATCCAGGATTTATTGGCCATTAGTGCAGGCTGAAAGTCATTACAGTTCATTTTGCTGCTGGCCTGACGTTTTATTAGGACAAATACAGGCTTTTTGGATATGAGTGAGTGTGCGTGTGTGCGCATGTGGGTGCATGTGTTTGTGTACGTGCAAATGCGCGCGCGTGTGTGTGTGTGTGTGTGTGTATGTGTGTGTTTTAATGTGTGTGTGTGCAAAGTGGAGTAGTGCATGTGTTTGTGTGTGTGCGTGTTTGTGTGCTTCGGTGTGTGTGTATTTCTGTGTGTGTGTGTGTGTGTGGGGGGTGTGTGTGCGTTTCTGTGTGTCTGTTTGTGTGTGTGTGTGCGTGAAAGTCTAGAATATAAATGCACGTACAGTGTGTCAAGTATCAGTGCACGTTTGATTGAGTGAGCGAACGAGTGACAGAGAGTAGGATGGAGGGAGGGAGGCATGGAGATAGAAGGGGAGAAAGTGACATTTTATTAGGATACATTTTCCCCATAGGGATGAAGGCCATGATCTGGAAGCGTGGGGGAAAAAGGACTAAAAGCATCAAGATGGAAGGACGGAATAGATAACAGACAGATTGGCAGATGAGTAAAGAGGGAGACAGAGGTAGGGAGTGAGCAGAGAGTGAGAGAGGACATCAGAGGGGAGTGACGGATTAGCCTGTGAGAGGGTGAGAGGGAGGATGGATGAACAATAAAAAACAGTTGCAAGGTCAAGGCACTTCTGAGGAGGGGGGGCGAGTAGCAGATGTTACTATATGTAGAGTAGAAGTGGAAAAAAAACACTGAATTGATTAAAGTTAAATGTGTCTTTGTGGAAACTCCAGCTTGTGATGTAACTAAGCCACAGGGCAGGGGCCATTTTGTAACAGTTATGGCTGATCACACCCACACCTCGTGGTCCACTAGTGGATTGTTAAAGTGCCATTGTTTTTCTATCACCACTAGAGGGCAGAATATTTGTTAAAAAAAGCCATCACAGCCTCTCTGTTTGAGCTCTTATAACATTAAGCATGTTTGAAATAGTGCCCTGCACCTCACCGGTGGAGATGTGCACACTACCACGACTGCATGTTTGAAAGACCCCATGACACCTTTTTTGTGTCATGGAATTCGAAGTTGCATTTTTATCAAATCTATTTGATTGGCAGGTAATGTCCTGCGATGCGTGAGGTGTTTCAACTCTATTTGTAACGGTTTTGACTGACGGACATATTGAAGTATTCCCTCACTATCAAGCCCAAACAGATATTCCCGCATCGCCGCAAACAAAGACAGCACAAGAGATGGGAGACAGATAGTGAAAGAAAGACAGACATGGCATTGAGGGAACAGTGAGGGAGAGCGATCGATAGGAAGCGTGGAGGTGTTGACACAGCATGCAGGACTACACAAGAACATGTCCGGGAGTCGAGTTACAAGCTCGACAAATAAAAAGGAAACACTGGAAACACATTGGACTGATGTTATTTTCGTAAATGAAAAGGAAGTGGGATAGAATACTATGAAAATAGAGGTTGCTAGAGTAGATAACATATGCACTTTGGAAAGAGGTACAAACAAATACAACAGCCATCAATTTCGTAAGGTTTCAATAGAGTCTTTAAAAAACGTAGGCAGGCGTCAATGTTGGGACATCTGAGATTTGCAGGATCACAGTCGCAGTGTTAGAAACTGCAATCCACCAACATGCATACAATATCTATGTCCAATATAATAGCTGATAGATGGGTGATGCTGAGTGGATGTTTCCGTGAGTGCGATGAGATAAAGAGCTTTGAGTAGGTGCATGCCTTGTTTAATGCAGTCAGGAGTGTGTGTTGGCTGCAGTATAACGTGTTTGTGTGTGTTGAAGCACTGCTGTGTCCAGGTATAGCTGTGTATTTGTCTCTTATTATTAGGATTTTGCTTGCTAAATACAATTAATAAGTGTTCTCATTGTAATAAGTCATCGCACGGTAGATAGTTGGCTATGATTTTGCATTTGTTTGTTGATGATTTCGTCCTCTATAAGGTCCAGCTGAAACTAGTTTCAGGGTGATTACAGAACTTGGATTCTATTGGGCGGCCTCAGAACCTGAATCAAAGATGGCCGCTATTGTGACAGACATAAAAGTAAAGGGAGACACAAGAACGGAGAGGCAGAACTGTATTCACAGTAGCAATGGTACCTCGCACTGTGAGAATTGTTAGACAAAGCTGTTTTCTTTTGGACTGGTGAAAGAACATTTTGTACAAATCTAAGATTTCATATTTGTCAATGATCTTATTGATTTTATTTGTAGGCCTACATTATTTTGACATAGTCTTTTGAAAGGCCTCTCCTGATCATTTCTGGGCATAATCGCACCCCTGTCAACATCCCCAGGACATGTCCTCAAAACAGTCTAGATTTAGCAGAAACCTACAGGTTTGTGTCTCATAGAAGTGATATATACAATAGTACATCAGTCATTAATTCATTTTGGTTTAAATAATTAATGAATGAAATGTTGTTTCATTGTTTAACTTACATTTCTTGCTATCTCTTAATATCATCATTAACTTATAAGGTTTAGGTCGGAACACGTTCAGGAGCACAACAAGTAAGGCCAGTAGCTTCACGTCATTAACGGCAGCTGGGTATTGTTCTTTCTGCTCAACTGTGATATGGAATCCCCCGGTCTGCATCTTAGTCCCTCCATTGTGCAACAGCCCATGCTGGGCCAAAGTGCTCTGAGCATAGGGTGGATGTATTCTTGTTTCATACATTAAATATTTCATAGCTTATATTCCTAACTTTACCAATTAAGATGGCCCTGGGGGGAGCAGGCCTCCACCCCCCTACCCCCCACCCCCCCTCCCCCGGCATGGTGTCAATTAGAATGACATCTGGTGTCACTGTCACTGTGGATACCGTGACATGTATCTCCTGAACACCCTAATAGCATCACCTCTCCACCACTCAAACCAAATATCTGCCATAATTGTTCCATAGTCCCATAGTCAGTCATCAGCTCTACATTTTTTTTAGACTTTCTCCTCTTTCCCTCTATGTCCTTCTCGGTGTGTGTGTGTGTGTGTGTGTGTGTGTGTGTGTGTGTGTGTGTGTGTGTGTGTGTGTGTGTGTGTGTGTGTGTGTGTGTGTGTGTGTGTGTGTGTGTGTGTGTCTGTGTGTGTCTGTGTGTGTGTGTGTAATTATAGAACATTTCCACTACATTCCTTCTCCACTAACTCTCCATCTCTTTGTCTCTCAGCTGCCCTGCTTTTCCCTTTGTTCTGTAGTTTTTCAGCTTGTTTGATTCACTGCTGATCTGCAACAGCAAGACAACAGCATACTTGAATGCGTAACTGTTGGCTTTGAATAACATTAAATAATCTATTGCTTAATTATTACATTTGTACTGAAGACAACACTATGTTCATAGTTCATTTTCATACAGCTGTATTTGTGTAGGTCTGCGTGTGTGGGCCTTTTTTACACGGGTGTTTGAATAGATCAAACAAGTTACATTAATACTATATTTGAGCCTGTAAAGAAAAGGATGATGCGTGTAGTGAGACGTGCACACACAAGCATGTGCGCACAAGCGCGCATACACGATGCGTGAACACACAAGCATGCACACACAATGCATGCATTTCTATGTGAATATTTACAAACACAAACATTACATTCAGTCAGGCCACAGGAGCGCCTGGACAAAATGTAAAGGGGGACTTCTGACACGTCTGAAGTCTCCTATGATGTTTTGCTTGATGCAGGTTTCAAACATCTACTATTTCACCACATTTATTGGAATTAATTTGAAAACTCACTGAGGGTTGCAAAGAGAGGTTTTCTCCGTCCAGAAAGACAGAACTGGTTGTACAACAGATGTAGACGACGGATGTCAAGTGGAGGAGGTGTTCTCTCTCCTAGGGGGCAGCGACGCAGCAGACCCCATGGATTCCAGACTCCATCCTCTCAGGTTTCAGTTCTGTGCTTGTGGCCGTACCACAGTAGTTCAGACCAATCAGCGCCCTGCGTGATCTGCGTGAGGTGATGGACAGACGGTTCATCAAATCACATGGCGGTAATGATTCTGAAGTTCCTGCAACTCTCCAAGCAGTGGTGAAGGATGAGTTCCCAGATGGTTGCGTGGATCTAGCCTTCTGGCGTGTCAGGTCAGATGTGCGCTACGTTCCATCTAAATTGTCATGCGATAGATTGTTTTCTAGACACAATCTGTTCCAGCAGTGTTATAAATTAATGAGCTCAGCGCATACGTCACCAGGTGTTAGCTCATACACTTCATGGTGGGGGGTCATGCTCATTTCAATATAATAATATTAATATAATATACGACTACTACTACTATTACTAGTCCTTGATATTCTATTATTCAACGTCATCGGCAACATTATCCAATGTAACTTGTACCGTAAGCCCGCTAGGCTCGTTCTCAGCGACGGGGCAAACTGCGGATGTGAGGCCTTAGCCATGGGAACTGCATTAAGTCTGGAACCTCTACCTTCATTTCGACTTTCTAAAGGGCGTCACCAGTGGGCGCAGGCGAAAATGCCTCAGTCACCATCCGATCATAGCAAGGAAATGGGGGAGGCAGCACTGAGCCACGAAAAAAATACTTATTTCTTTCTTCTCAAGAAAAGTGCATTCGTCTGTTCTCCTTTTAATGACAATATACTGTGTAGTTTGTTTTAGTGCTACCTCAATAGCATAATCAACAGAGCGTTCTATCTTTGTTGTTGTTAGTCTATCTCTATGGTGTTCCTCTGCACCGTCATCGTATTTATCCCGCCTCATATTAGATAAACGGTTGTGATTGGTTGACGATCTCGATGGTGATCTCGTACCGGGCAGAACAATTTAGTATGGGTGGGGAGCCAGACCTTATGTGCAGAGCAAATGAAAGAAGTGCTCTCGAGTGTTGTCTGATTCCCCGGCTAGTGATAGCTATGTGTGTGCGCATATCAAATTGTATTACTCATAAACTGCCCCTACATCAAAATGTTGAGACAATTGTGAGCGAGTTGTGGCCTTCATTAACAGATTGCGTTTTAGTTCATTCCGATTTACAGATTTGTCTTTTTTTTGGCTACATTAGAGCATTAAAAATGGTGGTAGAATCCAGATATCTCCCCCATTGGATGCGGGCCTATGCCGTTAGCTTTTAGGTCAGCAAAAAAAGACAAAATTCTTCATCTATAAAATGTTATTCGTGCGTCATATGCATTGATAAATAAAGATGGGGGATTCTGACCAAAAATGGTTAAATAAAGAAATCATGCATAAATACAGTACAGTAATTAGGTTCAATAAGTAATAAGTAATCATATTCACCAAACCAAATAGGATCGACTAATTGGAAGTGCCTCCAGCCTAATTTAAATATGAGCAATTATTGTTGAAATATATTAAGTAAATATATGTTTTTAATGCAATAGCATTAAAAACATAGATATTTGATGTGTCCTCTTACCCTACTAACCTGCTGATAATGTGGAGTCATTATGTACATGGCTATTAGAGTATTGATTTTGACTATTTGATATTCAACAGCCAGATCCTGACCCCCCATAAGACTGGGAAAAATGTCTAATCGTTTTGTTGTACGCCGATAGCTATTAACATTTAAATCAACGTTGGCCACAGGAGGAACCAAACAAAAGAATAAAGCCCTTTTCTTCCCTCTCTTTCTCTCAGCCTCTATTTCTCCACCCCCATTCCAAGTTCCTCCGCTCTCTACCAACCATCTACCGTTCATCAAGGCATGAATCCATGCAGACCTCCATTCATCTCTTTAAGGGGAGTACCTGAGGTCCAATGGATGAAAGATTTACCAAAAAGAGGGAGAGAAGCAGGAGAGGAACGAGGGATAGGGGACCAATGGGCGATGAGGACATAGATTCTGAGGAAAACATGAATTCTTAGTTTAAAGTGAGAGGATGACACCGAGCATGTGATGAAGACGGTGAACGAGAGTAAGTGCGTGGCCAGAGGAAGATAAGAGGGTGGGAGAGGAGAGACGGAGGAGAGCAGACAGATGCACTGAATCATGTTCGGTTTGCTGGTATGAGTGAGAGCGTCGCTGTTGATGTCGCACAGGCTCCAGACTCCGCGCAGGACCGCTCATTCTCTGCAACAATTACCCGGTCTGGAAACAGAAATAGATACAGAACTCTCTCTCTCTCTCTCTCTCTCTCTCTCTCTCTCTCTCTCTCTCTCTCTCTCTTCTCTCTCTCTCTCTCTCTCTCCTCTCTCTCTCTCTTCTCTCTCTCTCTCTCTCTCTCTCTCTCTCCTCTCTCTCTCTCTTCTCTCTCTCTCTCTCTCT
The DNA here is from genome assembly GCA_900291075.1 of Melanogrammus aeglefinus. Lineage (NCBI taxonomy): Eukaryota > Metazoa > Chordata > Actinopteri > Gadiformes > Gadidae > Melanogrammus > Melanogrammus aeglefinus. The sequence goes on along the minus strand of OLKM01000641.1, from coordinate 40,970 downwards.
CTCTCTCTCATCTCACTCACTCACTACTCACTCACTCACTCACTCACTCACTCACTCACTCACTCACTCACTCACTCACTCACTCACTCACTCACTCACTCACTCACTCACTCTCTCTCTCTCTCTCTCTCTCTCGTTCCTATGCAGAGGCATACCTTCATAAGAGAAACACAGGTGTCCACCATGGCACTAATTCTGGGTCTGCCTGCATGTGGCAGCAGACTCCAGACTCATGTGATGATGACGTCTCTGTGAAAAAGCTCTCTTGGTTCTTTGGACAATGCTTTTCTTTTTCCTATAAGCTCTACACATTATGCTGACGATTTATCAAGTGAACTTCTGATTGTAATGCTAATATTTACCTGCCCGCTTCTTTTGGCAAAGGCTTAAGATGGGGATAGCTTTTGTTTTGTTATTTATCAGGAGGAAATCCTTTGGGGATTGAACAGACATACAGATCTTTTATAACTCCTGTATTTGTATATCCTGTGATCTGCTAAACATGTTTCCCATGTCTCTCCCCCGGCAAATGCAGTATATCATTAGATATTGTGAACATTCGCAGTCAATGTCAAATGATTTACAGTCAGCATTTGAGATATAAATACTGCCACACAGAGTATACAAGTTATGGCTGCATGCAAATGAGCTGCGTTGAACAAGCTCTTGTGGAGATCTCACAGCACCAATCGCTTGTGCAAGGAGTATTACAATTAATACATTGTAACAAAGGAGCATTCTACTGTGGATATTCACAATTGCTTTGTGTTATGTTTGCTTGATAATGCTGCTTTATTAGTCGACAATAAGGGGAGTATTTCACTGCTAATCTACCACAACGACGACATTCAACGACTCCATGGATCCTATTTCCCCATAATTTGTGGTCTGAGTGACCAATGTGGGATGTGGTGATAATTAACGTGGACAATCATGTCTGAAGCCGGTCAGGTAATGAGCGAAAAGCGAGCCAGCCTGTGCAGCCTATTCAGGCTGCGTGCTCACCCTCCTAGGCACCCCAGACCCCCTCGCTGTACGTCCTCTCAAAGCCCTGACTTTGGCTACCGCCAGGCTCCCACTCTATCCAGACATTATGGGAAGGATCCCTGCAGAGAAAGCCAAGTTTCTTTCTTCTTTGGAGAGAGTTGAGTTGTTGGAACAGAATGGTGGGATTGTGAGATGGAGAGAGAGAGAGCAGAGAAGGCTTGCGTTGGACTACGGGGAGCTTAGTGTTATCTACAAGATGAGGGTGAAGAGGGTTTGGGTTGGAACGACAAAATGAACATTTGCTGATACAACTCAACTCTTCAGAGCGTAAGATTTCAGAGCTAGACTTCTCCTTGAGCAAGACTTGTACGATACAAACACACGACACACACTGGAATAGAGAATGAGTTTTATTTCTCTGTAGGAAATCTTCCCATAACGCTGTCAGACACTTATAATAACCATCTGAGCCTTGGCAGTGACAAAACAAGCACTGTGGTAGAGTGCACACTGACTGGTGCTACTGCCCAGTCATCTTCAGGGCGCATTGCTTCAGCGACCGGACTGCAACGGCGCAAATCCTTTGGCTCAATACTGCACCAGTTACAATTGTTGTTGACCGCATTGATCATTTAGAACCAAAATGATGAGAAAATAGGGAACATGTGGACCAATCCCTAAGCTACCCTTTAAGACTGAATTAACGCAAGGAATTTGTAGTAATATGTTTGCCGTTAAAATGTTGCATTTTCTGGGCTACTTCCGGTTAACATCTGCAGAACCTGATCACACAGATAAGTTCTGTAAAAATTGACAGCAACGCTACTATAACACCAATAATATAGCGTCGTCAAATATCCAGTAAGCATATCAGTATTCTGATCCAGATCACAAAACTGCAGTACACACTCATTGCAGTGGTTGGATATTTGTGTTCATTAGTTGGATCAACATTGCTAACTGTTTAGGGGTTTTGCTCTTTGCTCATGGGATAAGTAAACATTGAGGGGTTTGTCCAACCCAATGACCCAATAGTGTAGCTGCAGCTGACTCATACCTTATATTAGCCACCGTTTCGTAGGACAACTTTTGATTGGTTGTCGGGTTGTTGTTAGCCAGTTTATGCTAAACGCAATGTTAACAGAACCGAAACGGGCTGACTGCAAATGTACTAAGCAATTATAAATGTCTGGCACTGTACAGGACGGGCAAGTTAATGTCTGGCTTCAGGTTTGTAGAATCTTCCTTCGGGTGCCTCTTTACGGATCTGTAATGTCATTTCTGGAGTGTCAGTTTGTCGTTTCAAATGTCATTCCTCTGCCTAACACCTGTACTGTACTCGACAGCGGCGGTGACCTACCTTACAGCCAGGAGCCCGTCTCAGTCTACCCACCTACCTCTGGGGTACAGAGAGAAGAGAAAAAGGGTTACCTTGCGGATTTAAATTGTACATTTACTGATAATAAGATGAAATATTTACAGCTGGGTCATAAATGCTGACAAAATCCCCCTTCTGACACTTGAGAACGACTTCCTGAGAGAAAAGTATATATATATTTTAAATAGCATGGCCTTTTTTAATGTCACACTTGGTTATCAATGTGAAGGGGTCAACTTATCAAAGCAGAGACCTATAAGCGCTGATCGTTGTCATTAATTAAAACCCAAGCTGTCTGGTCAATGGGACCTTCATCTTCCAAAGGAGGTGTCAGTTCTGGTTTGGTGAGTCCGTTTAAATAAGCATGATGTTTTCCTAACGCACGCTATCTTAGTGACCTTTGTTTATTTTCGAAATTATCCAACCGAAAAATAGCTCAAACATGAGAGGCTAGTAAAAAAACACTGAGATTATTTATGGAGATAACAACATATTTGATGATGTACTGGTCACAGGCAGGGCACTACACTAGTCAAGACAACCCACATGGTCCCTGCACCATGTGCCATGGAGCAGACAGGGAGCAGAGCCATGCTTTGTGTTCTGAGCGATGCCTGTGTGTGTCCCATGAAGACACCTCTTGAGTTCATTGTGAGCGGTGTTAAGAACAAACCTGATAATGACTCATGCTGTATTTGAATCCTACAAATGTCCAGGAAACGGAATCCTCTCTCGGACCGAACCAACACTATTAACTGCCCCCAGATGAAGGCCGCACACACCCTGGCGTGATGGGACCCAAGCTCGGAGCAGAGCGTTCACTGACTGCCTGGCCAGATACTTTTTATGATGCCAACAGTTAGTAACAGCAACAGAATTGCTACTATGTTCAAGATCATGGAAGGCCCACGCTCACCTTTGAAAAAAATAACCAAACACTATTATGGGTTCACTGTCACACTCATAATGTACTCAACATATGAAGTCTTTATTTTATTATACTTTGTAATTGTTATTGATGAAAGCTAGTTTGGTGGGTTTGCATCATGGCCTACCTAGATATTGGACTCCCCTTATAAGTGTAAAAACCGACTGAGCCGATTTCTGGGATCTAACATGTAATGTAGTGTGTAGTGTGTGTCAGGGTAAACTGCTGTGCAGCTGTATTCAACTTCTAGAATTGCAGCATCAATCACCGCAATGCAAGCATATTTGTCCAAGATTAATGTCAAACAAAAGATGAAGATGTCATCATTATTAACTATTGAGCTAGTTTTGAACAGAAAATAAATGAGAAGACGAATGTGTTGGGCCTGTTCAAAGCTGGTCAGCAGTCAGGACAACAACATTGGGATGGTTCCAAGATACTATTTCAATGTCAGCACTATACATGATATATATATATATATGATATATATATATATATACTGTATATATGATATATATATAAGTATGTGACAGAAAACCCTTCAGGTACCATGTCTAAATGTCTATCAAGCGGGAGCACACAGACCAACAAAAACACAAGCACTTTTTCCCTCTTACCATTTCCCTCAGGGCCTCTGCCAATCAGCTCGTAAGTCCGCTGCAAGGTCTTTTCAACGCGTGTCTAGATTTCATTATTTACTCATTTTACTCTCTTTTTTTTTTAAACCTGTCTGAGAGATCAAGAACAAACACGCACACAGACATACACACAGACAGACACACACAGACACACACACACACACACACACACAAACACACATTCACACACACACACACACACACACACACACACACACACACACACACACACACACACACACACACACACACACACACACACACACACACACACACACACACACACACACACACACACACACACACACATACACACGGAACTGGTATCACTCATGGATATACTTCATGTTCCTGGCAAATGATGGCTAGCTCCATGCATATAATGTGTGTGTGCTTACAGCTGTGTGTGTGTGTGTGTGTGTGTGTGTGTGTGTGTGTGTGTGTGTGTGTGTGTGTGTGTGTGTGTGTGTGTGTGTGTGTGTGTGTGTGTGTGTGTGTGTGTGTGTGTGTGTGTGTGTGTGTGTGTGTGTGTCTTTGCCGATGGACAGGGTGTCAGTCAGTGACAAGGGACCACTTCTTTCCCCAAAGGGGACAGCAGTGCAGAGGTAATAATGGTGGTGATAGGTGTTTCCTTTCACTCACACACTTTCTATCCTCCATACCGCTTCCTGGATCCTTTCTCTCTCTATCTGTGTGTGTGTGTGTGTGTGTGTGTATGTGTGTGTGCTTGCTTTCGTAAGTGCATGTGTGTGTGTGTGTGTGCGTGTGCGTGTGCGTGCTGTGTGTGTGTGTGTGTGTGTGTGTGTGTGTGTGTGTGTGTGTGTGTGTGTGTGTGTGGTGTGTGTGTGTGTGTTTGTATGTGTGTGTGCTTGCTTTCGTAAGTGCATGTGTGTGTGTGTGTGTGCGTGCGCGCGTGCATGCGTGAGTGTGTGTATGTGTGTGTGTGTGTGTGTGCGCGTGAGTGTGTGTGTGTGTGTGCGCGTGTGCGCGCTGTGTGTGTGTGTGCGCGCGTGTGTGCGTGTGTGTGTGTGTGTGTGTGTGTGTGTGTGTGTGTGTGTGTGTGTGTGTGTGTGTGTGTGTGTGTGTGTGTGTGTGTGTGTGTGTGTGTGTGTGTGTGTGTGTGTGTGTGTGTGTGTGCAGCCTGCCCGGGGCCTAGCCGTGTCTCTCTGAGAGTATCAGGACTGATAATAGTGGAGAGCGCGAGCACAAGGATTCTTGATGATGGTGACAAGAGATGTGGGATGATGATGGCGGTAGCGATGCTCAATGGTGGCAAAAATCATAGCGTAAGGGTTTCTGATGAAGTGGTTCCAGACCCCAGGGAAATGTGAACTATGTACAAACATAGAATCGGCACTATTGGGTCATCGTACATTTCTAGTGCTAGGAATGAATTGATAGATACATATTTATTTGTCATCTAAATGGTTTGTTATTGGTAAAGACTAGAGGATATTTAAAGAAATACATGTGAATGAATTAGAGAATATGTCAATAATGGACGATTGAAAATGTAAACCGAATGAACAGTAATGCTAAGTACACAGGCTGGATTGGGAGGGTTTTCTGTGATCCAGGCCCTTCTCTGTTTTCCTGCGTGAACATTAAGGCTCTTTAGCGCGGGGCTTTTCCCAAAGACAGCAAACCAGATTCCTGCAGTGCCGCTTCATTGTCAGCAAACAATGACTGAATGTTGAACGTGCCTTTTCCACAGCCTGTGTGTTTGTAATTCAATACACACAGTAAATGAGGGGATAGGAAGCTTTTGTCACCGAAAACATTAAAGCAAACTCCTTTTTTTATTGGAAAAAAAAAGGCTCTTGTGTGTGTATGAGCCAGCGGCTGTTTTCAGGCCTGTTTTCTTGTTTGGATCCCAGGAATAAAATAACATCCAGGGTGTTGCATCAAGTGTCCCCGCAGTAACACATGCTTTATCTGGGAGGATGTTCAAGTGTGCCACTGTCTGCAACTCTGCACTTCTAATTATTCAAGTGTGATTGTATATATGTGTGTGTATTTGTGTGTGTGTGTGTGTGTGTGTACGTGTATGGGTGCGTGTGCGTTTTGTGTGGGTGTGTGCGTCTGTGCAGATGTATGCTTGTTCTTACATGCGTGGCCGTGTGTGTATGTATTTGTGTGAGTGCGTGCATTGGCGTGTGCATGTCCGCATATGTGTGCATGTTCTTACGTGTGCTTGTGTGTGTGCGTGTGTACGGGTGTTTGTGTGTGTGTTGGTGGGAGTGCGTGTGTGTGTATGGGTGTTTTTGCATGTGTGCGTGGGTGTTTGTGTGCATGTGTGTACATGTGTGTGGTCCTGAAGCTGTGATTGATCATTAATATTTTATTTTCTTCAGGCCACGGCTGGGTACAACCCCTGAGGAAAATGACACATTGTTATTATTCATACATACTTGTCAGACACACACACACACAGCCACACACACACAGCCGCACACATACACACACACAAACACACACACACACACACACACACACACACACACACACACACACACACACACACACACACACACACACACACACACACACACACACACACACACACTCATGGACAGTCCATGTTTTCCCACACCAAGGTATCAGTACTCAACCCATACACAACACATAGATGGCATTTGAATACCACATGCACACGTTGTCATTAAAACTTGTTGACGTTAAGATATTGACTACAAACACACATGGAGATAATCGTGCTGGTCTCTACGGGCCCACAGCTACCGGACCTCTGGCTGTGGGGATATTAACAACTGCATCATGCACGTGTGTGTGTGTGTGTGTGCGTGTGTGTGTGTGTGTGTGTGTGTGTGTGTGTGTGTGTGTGTGTGTGTGTGTGTGTGTGTGTGTGTGTGTGTGTGTGTGTGTGTGTGTGTGTGTGTGTGTGTGTGTGTGTGTGTGTGTGTGTGTGTGTGTGTGTGTGTGTGTGCGTGTGTGTGTGTGTGTGTGTGTGTGTGTGTGTGTGTGTGTGTGTGTGTGTGTGTGTGTGTGTGTAGGTGTGTGTGTGTGTGTGTCGGGTGTGTGTGCAGCCGCAGTTCTACCACTGAACTGCCAAATATAATATTCTCTCCCTAGTCAATATCCTTCCATTATGTACGTTAGTGTGTTAATCGTGAATAATAATGCATTCCTTCCACATATTATTTTTTGTAATAATTTCACTGACGGTCACAAATGCTGTTCTGCTGTTTTGTTCTTGAACTATTTCCGATTTAGCATTAGACCATTTGATTGTTTAATTTAGCATTCTATCTGTATATTTCCTCCCCATCTCTTCCTTGCTCAGTGTTTCTCTTGCTGTCGCTCCCGTTCACTCACTCATTGCATATCTCTTCAATGCAGCCCACCTGACTGAATAATGTGCCTTGAAACTGAAAAGTGCCAAAACAGTGGGGGATCATGGATAATGTATTCTGTACTGGAAGGCCAAGTATTTTCAATATACAGTAGGGAACCATTGCCATGTTGTAGGCATATTTCATGCCTGACAACAAGTCTGCTTATTTCAGAGTGTTTCTAGCAATTTCTAGGAAAGACTGCATATTATTGTGTGTGTGTGTATATATATATAAGTAGATGGAAAGTTAACTTCTCTTTGCTGTAGGTATCTTGCACAAAATGTTCACAATAACTAGCATACAGCGTTAAGATCAATGTTGATACTCGCCACTGGGTCCTCAGCATCAGCTCGGTTTCCACTAACATTTCCCTTGACGTGATTGGTCGGGGGTTGGCGACGTCATTTGGTTGGGTTTTAGAATGACGTCAAAGGTCCGACTTGATGAAGCAAAAATCTCTTACATCACACAATCGTTTCCGGTCCCCCTTTAATCCTCCATAGTAAACGGGCTGTAAAGTAGCTGGGTTTACGCCTCAGCTTATACACGTATTGACCTATTATTACCTTTGACCTTATTTAAATGTGACTTTGATCATGTGGTCTATGAAATGCCATTGTGGACGTTTCCTCCAAAGGCCAGCATCCACTCTGTCGTTCCCTTGCTCCACTTGACGGAGCGTTTGAACAGACCTCCTCTTTGCATTACAGAAGATTGATGGCTCCTGTTTGGACCTGTTTGGACCTGTTCGGACCTGTTCGGACCTGTTCGGACCTGTTTGGACCTGTTTGGACCTGTTTGGACCTGTGATGTCACTGTGTCCTTGTAAGCAGTTCATACTACTGCTACTTAATTAGACAATTATGTATTATATGAGACAACACTTAGATCCGACCAAGTAATTTGATTAGACAAGAGGCATTCCATGAGTGCTGATATAAAGTAAAGCAGCACTGGGACTTTTGAACTATATTTATTTATTTTACTTTCAGTGTTTATTTGATATGGAGGTAACAATTACATTGGACAGACCAGATGCATTGTTTAAGTGTTTTAGCACAAGTGCTAATTCGCAACACTTGTCCATAAGCAGCTTTTGAAAATATAGGGCAATAAAATATAGGGCAATTAAAATAACAAAGAAATACAAATATAAAGAAGTCAAAGAAATACAAGCAATTTT
>OLKM01000641.1:0-17500 GCA_900291075.1 Melanogrammus aeglefinus | reverse complement strand
CAATAAACTGCCTGAAGCGGGCTGTGGTGAAGTTATGGATCTGGATTGGCCACTGATCAGTTGGAAGGGTAAAAAATATGTATTACGTTTGGGGGACATTTCTATCCAAAGGGCCCTACATATAACAGCGTGAGAATATAATTTGTGAGCATCCAACTTTTTGAGCTAGACAGCAGCGTTTTTGGCTTCATAACATCTGATCAACTGAATATAGATGCCTCTAGTGGTCCCTGCTAAGGATCTGAGTTCTGAGTGCTGGTGAGGCCCATGGCCTTCCCCCAACTCCGCTGATTGGATTTCCTTTCTTTGCTTGGCCCACTTTGCTTGGCCCACTTTATTATTAAATCTTCTATGCTCATACTATTTAAAATAGAGCTTTACAAACATGCAAATAACTACACAAACAACCACACACACTACAACTGTGTGTGAAGGAAATAACTGCACTTACAACAACACACACTATACAACCGTGTGTGAAGAGACACTTATTTAGAAGGATTTAGTTACATTCATTAAAGCTGTGGATAAACGTGAAGACGTTTGTAATGTTTTGCCCTGCTATTGTTATTCACATAATTACAACTAATGAATTACTTGACTGACTAATGTGTGCGCTTCCACACTTCAACCAAACCCTGGTCAGATGTTGTGATGTATTATTGTGCCGTGCTGCTATATGGTCTGTCACATGGACACACACATCGTCTCCAGCCCAGTGCTTCTACCGGTCACCCCTGAGAGGGGGTACATTTAAGGATTTTGTTGAAACAATGAAGGCGGAACAGTAGGCCAGGCCCCTTATTAGAAGAAAAAAAAGCTGGGGGGAAATATCTAAAAAAAGATAAATAATAATAAATAATAAATAAATGGGTGTTTCTGGTTAGATCACCCAACGCTAAACCCCTAATGGCCTCTGATGGCATATTGTAGACACAATGCTGAAATGATGAAGATGATACAAAGCTGGTGGATTGTTTGTCAAATGTAGCAAATACAATGTCATATGGTGATGACTCTATGTCCAACGTGTGTGCGTGTGTGTTTTTTTGTGCGTGTGTTTGCTCTCACTGTTAAATTACTTTGTGTATTTTTTCTGATGCTGGACTTTATTGAGGACTAACATCAGACGTTCTGTTCCTTGGAGTTAACAAAGAAAACACATAGGCCTATGTTTACCAATTGGTTTGCGCCAACATTTGGGAAACCTTGGCTGTGTTCAGGCACTCTTCCCTCAAGGTTCATATAACGCTTGCGTGGCTGATGATATCATCATCATCATCGTCGTGGCCAGCTGTGGCTGTCAGCAGCGGTGAGATGAGAATAAGATAGGCGCTATATTGTTTGGTCGCGCGTCGCTGCGTCGCACCGCTGAGAAGCAGATTCGCAGCAGAAAGGTGCGCGGTGTTAATGAGCGATGGAACGGCACTATGATGCAACCAGTCATTTAAATACAGGGTGCATGCCAATGGGAATTTCCCTGTAGTGAGATGGAGATGAGTTCTGCCCTGGCGATGCACGGCCACCAAGGCTATTTCAGCCTTGTGCGTTAGACCCATGTAGGAGCTGTTAGCTGTTTTCTAATGGCAGGGGTTCCCTACTGCAATATATCAATCTCACAGTCAGTGTTCTGACAAAAACATAATGCGCTGCAAAATGTTTGAGCTTTATGCGTAGAACAATGCATTAAATGCACACACGAATCATAATGACATCCAAGGTCATATTCCAATTTTTATTTCAGTTCACAGTTTATGGTTCAAAATGTTTGTGTTTTTGCATGCTTTCCAAACCAATGATTTGTGTTTTAGCAAGCGCAGCAAGTCAGCCTGACAATTTTCAAACAAACAAGAATAGCAAAGAAAACAAAATAAGGTTGCATATGAAACGTAAAAATAATTAAAAATACATATAAATATCTAAAAAATATGTTCTTTGTTGTTTATAATAGGCCTATCGTATAATTAATATTTATTTGCCATTACAACAAGAGAACCTTTATGGGTGCAATTTGTGCGCTGTTAATCCGGTTAATTAATTTTATTAGGATTGGCTTTGTTTTGATAATTTAACAATATTGGATAACATCTAAATAAAATCATCTCATTAATTGTTTAGTTAATCATTGATAGATAAATATTATTAGACAACACATCGTTGAAGTCTTTGATACCAGATCGATAAATGTTAGAACTTTGACAATATGATTCCTTTTCTAAGTTTATTGATCAATTAATTGATCATTGATGAATGACATGATTGTTGATGTACTAAAAGTGATTTTGTCTGATAACATGTGTTTAACATTTGGTTCGCAGCAATATTGGACACATAATAGGCCACTGCTTCTGGACAGAGATTTAATAATCAGCAACAAAGCTTATTTTCAGTTTTACTCCAATGTAGTCCAATGTAGTTTCTATGTATGTCCAGCAGATGGTAGTATGCATCTATTTTGAACCAATATGGAACACACCTTATTTTTAAGTGTGCGATGGATGTTATTTTGCCTATTATTATTACTATTATTATAATTATTATCATTACTATCATTATTATTACCGTTATTATGTATGTATTTATTATTCAGTCAAAGCATTTATAACACATGAGCCAAATGAAACCATGCAGGGTTTGGGTTTACTGTGGCTGCTCCTTCACTGCACTTCATTCGACATGACAGCTATTCAGAAAAACATCATTACTATTTGATTCATGGTCTAATGAAGTACCTTCCTGAGGATAAAGCCATGGCTCTCTCAAGTCCCTGGTTGTCCTGACAGGTGTCCCATCACATGATACAGTGCATAGCAGTGCCAGATGGATATTTGATTTCCAGCTGTGACTCACTGTAGGTTTGTTTGTCCAAAGTAAATCCCATCTTTTTTCTCTTTGCTGAATGGTTACTGTACTACTCACGTTCCTTATTCCTTGTTGTTATACACTGGTTCAATAATTGTATCACATCGAAATTTATAAAGTATGTGTTTAAATAGTGGAGCTTCTTAAATCCAAGGTCAAAGGATGAACCCCACTCCGTTCAAAATGAGGCCACTTGAGCCACACCCACACAAACATACACACACTCTCTCTCTCTCTCTCTCTCTCTTTCTTTCTCTCTCTCTCTCTCTCTCTCTCTTCTCTCTCTCATATCTCCCATCACTCTTCTCTCTCACTCTATCTCTCTCTCTCTCTCAGAACTCACTCTCGATCTCTCTCTAACGATCAATCCAGGTCAAAGGATGATGACACCATCAGTTCACACACATGCCACTGATTCCACACTTCCGTACAGACCACGTCCTGCTTCACAATGACGCCTACGCTCCACCCACTCTCTCTCTCTCTCTCTCTCTCTCTCTCTCTCTCTCTCTCTCTCTCGTCTCTCTCTCTCTCTCTCTCTCGCTCTCTCTCTCATCTCCTCTCTCTCTCTCTCTCTCTCTCTCTCTCTCTCTCTCTCTCTCTCTCTCTCTCTCTCTCTCTCTCTCTCTCTCTCTCTCTCTCTCTCCTCTCTCTCTCTCTCTCTCACTCACTCACTCTTCTCTCACTGTCTCTCGATCTCTCTCTCTCTCTCTCTCCTCGTCTCTCTCTCTCTTCTCTCTCTCTCTCTCTCTCTCTCTCTCTCTCTCTCTCTCTCTCTCTCTCTCTCTCTCTCTCTCTCTCACACACACACCACACACACACACACACACACACACACACACACACACACACACACACCCACCTACAAACACTCCAAACACACACATGCACACACACACACACACACAGACAACAAACCCACACACCCTCTCTCTCTCTTACACAAAGACACAAACACACACACAGAAACAGGTCAGGCACACACAGACACAGTGTTCAACACTCAACCCCACTGAGCGTTTGTGTGAGGCCTTGTCTGAGCGAGGGTAGGAGGTTCTGGGCTTAGTGAAAGGCAACAGGTGTCTTTAATCTCTCCCGCTTTCATTCATGATTATTCACACCTAGTGTGAGTACAACTATCATGAAACCACAAAAGGCCCATATGAACCCATCCCAACCTATGTGTGTGTCTGTATGCGTGTGTGTGTTGTATGCGTGTGTGTGTGTGTGTGTGTGTGTGTGTGTGTGTGTGTGTGTGTGTGTGTGTGTGTGTGTGTGCGTGTGTGCGTGTGTGCATGAGCAGGTATCAGAGCATCAATGTGTGTCCTCAACAACCACCAAGCGTGACATAGAGGGGCCCCGATTTCTCAGAACTCAAACATTTTTCACATTTTTCTCAGAAAATGTGGAGAAGAGGAAACAGGATGTGACATCATCACACAATGATTAATTGTGCAGCCAGGGCCGGCATTGTACAGGGTCGACCAGTCTCAAGCTCTGACCCATAAACACACATTGTTGCTACAGAGCTTACATGCACACCACCAGGGTGGGCCCGGGGGGATGGAGAAGTGCTCCTCCCCCTGTCTACGGCCAGTGGCCCACACCACCCTTATGAACTGAAGTAACCACCTCGGTTCTACTGGTCCTTTACCAGTGGCGCCGGAATGATTTCAGTGGAGGGGGGGGCCAAATGCGCGTGCACGTGTCGAACAGCGCGTGACACCCCATCATCCTAAAGCCGGCCACACCGGCACCGAAGCGCCGCGGTGCGCATTTCATGTGCGTCAATGGCCGCCCCTAGCATCAGGAAACGGCACGCTGCAGCACCGCTGTGATCCAAATGATGTGTCGTCACCGCAAAGTAAACCCTGAATCATCATAATAACCTTCTTCATTGTCCTCATCATCATCATAATCCTCATCATCACCGCAATCATCATTATAGATGGCTTTTGGATTCGACTGCGGTCGTTTAATGCAGTGCTTCACGCAGCATCAATGCAGCAACAAAGTGTAAATAACAATGGATCCCGAGTTCCTATACTTGATGGTGGTCCTCTGTGTAGTGCAGTGAAGTCTAGTTAGTAGAGATTCCTCGGATGAGCTGTAATGTCATCCCGATTTTGAATTGCGTGTTCCGCGTCCCGATAAAAAACGCAAACGTCGGCTCGCTAAAATATCCAACCACTATGAACTGTCCCCTGTTGTCAGCAACATAGCCTATGTGGTCTTATTATAGCCCGATCATTAACTAAAAGCCACAAAGAAAGAATAAAGCATCCAGCATATGATTTCAACGATGTGTGAGGGCATATTCAGCAGGGATGATCGCACAGTGGAATGCTTATGGAAAACCAGCGGACGAGCGCTGGGCGGAGATTTCAGAAGCAGGGAGATTATAGAAAAATATAATTTGTCAGTTTGCCGTTTGTCTAGTCAATATGTTAACCTACTTATTATTTTAAATTTATTCATTTATTTCAAATGCGACCCGCCCGCAATTTCTCCAAGTATTATTTCTTTTCACGCAATCCACCCAACCCGTGGATTATCCGCGGCGTCCGAGGGTATGACCGCCAACCGCGCATCTCTACTTTACTAGTTAGTAAACACTGCCCGTGTGCTCCAGCTGTTCGCGGGATTCCCTCCATGTCAACAATGGATCGTCATGTGATTCCCCCAAATTTCTGGCATGCCAAACTTTCGTCGTGGGTTTTTCGAATGTCGCAGACGACAAAATTGCAGATCGCAAGCATGTCACATTACAAGACCTTGTCTCGTCGCCGACTTTTCAAAATCATGTAGGCCTACGACTCGCAAATGTGTCTGCGACGAACGAATCGGGGGAAAATCGGGCTGAAATCGTGTAGTCTGAACCAGCAGCAGCAGCGCCATTGTGCAAATTCCCTACTAGACCAAATGAGACTCGTAATGGTAGGAAAAACAATGCTTTATTAAAGCATGCAATTGTGATGTAAAAGAAAATTAGAAGAAAACATAAAGTGCTTGCGTGATATTGAAGCCTACAGCGATCGTTAGTTAACTTGTGTTGCGGTGCCTTTATCATTTGTTCATGGGCCATGGCAACGCGATCGCTACCTACTGTAGTAATCTCATTAGCTGAATCGTTGAGAACGTTTTAGACTCAATCAGTATAAGGTCGCGGGGAGACGTAGATCTGTTTGTTTGTATAGTAACAATATTAGGCTAACACATTACAAAGAAACTAAATAGTTCATCAATACAGGCAAAAAATATATTTATTATTTAATTTTTTTCCACGAAATGTGGGGTGGCCATTGGCCCTGCGGCCTCATAGGTTCCGGCGCCTATGTCCTTTACCCAGAGGATCCCGCTGAGACACCAGATCTTTTCTCCCTGGTAGTTCTGGTCAAAACGGCAGCTCAAATAGTTACACATAAAAACAAACAAAAATACTACAAAAAAATACTACTCAAGGCCGATTCCGAGGTTCCTTCAAGAGCGACACATTACAGACCTTTAATGATCTATAGTTGTATCCATGAGTTTTGAACCATAACTAGTTAGTTATGCACCTAGTTCACAGGAATCTCTCATCACTATCCAAAATACAGAATATAACATGACCATGTGATGAACAGAGATTGAGACACTTTTTGATTCAGTTTTGTATCATGTCGCTTTAAGGACCCCCTCCCGGCAAATTCATACCCCGAGAAGTTGTTAACATTGGGTGTAGCCGGGAGGCGGGACTTCTGTGCTTCAGCACCGCCCATGACACGAGTTGGTTCGTTTCACGAGTCAACCACGAGCCGCGAGTCAACCACGAGCCGCGAGTCAACCGCGAGTCACGAGCCAGTCACAAGTCAACCACAAATAAAATATTTTTACCTCTCGCGACTAGCTAGCAAAGCTGACGTCCGCGTCAAACTACAAACTGAGCTTGTATTAAGGGTGTTTTATTTTCCTAAAATGTTAAAATTAACTTAATCATTGCTCCGACACATGAACGCGCATCGTGAACTGGGGTCGCGACAGAGAGGGCACGAGCACGTCAGCCCGACGCAAGCTCCATACGAAACTTCCACTGATTTGGAAGAAGCTACACTCAGACGTGGACAACTAAAATAAATTAGTTTTTCATCTTGGTGTCCTCTTAAGATTATGTGTTGTTTCACCGTGCACCGAATCAACCCTTGTTTAATAAAGTAACTTTTTATAATAAGTTGTAAGTCAATTATGGGTACCATATTAGCGATACTTCTGTTTTTTGTCAGTTGCTGCACTAATTTTGTGTTTCTGGAACTACTTGTAAGGTCAGTGTGGATTAACGTGATCATATGCATTTATTCTCTGCCTTATCATGCATATACCAGCTGTATGCAATTTATCAATATTTAAAATCTGACGGTGTGTCGATTTGTATCTCTCCTCTTGTCAGGGGACAAGAAGAGATAGTACCGCGGTGAATTTAGTTTTAGGTTGGATATTGGACGGATATTCAGTCCAGTTCCAGCCGCGACTACACAGAGATTTGCCCTGGCAATAGCAGCAGGAGAACGGTTAGCGCACCTCGCAGAGCCTCGCGGTTAATCGCTGGAAACTGATTTAGGGACCGTCAATAAGTTACTTCACGTAAAAATATCAATACAAAATACTTGCAGTTTTTTCAATAGTTTCCATTTCATGTGACCCAGTGACTCCAAACCAGTATCTAATTGTATTATTAAACACGAAGAATAAGACACACCACTTGTTATGGTATTTCGTTGCTTCCTCTTATTTTATATGAATATATTCAGAAATGATACTTTTCTTTCAATAGCTTCCATGCCATGTGACCCAGTGACTCCAAACCAGTATCCAATTGTAGAAGTAAACCCTAAGCATAAGACACACCACTTTTCATGGTATTTTAGTGCTTCCTCTATTTTATATGAATATTAATATGCAGGAATTATCATATTTCTTTCAATAGCTTCCATGCCATGTGACCCAGTGACTCCAAACCAGTATCCAATTGTAGAAGTAAACCCTATGCATAAGACACACCACTTTTCATGGTATTTTAGTGCTTTCTCTATTTTATATGAATATTAATATGCAGGAATTATCATATTTCTTTCAATAGCTGGGTCATATGGCATGGAAGCTATTGAAAGAAATATGATAATTCCTGCATATTAATATTCATATAAAATAGAGAAAGCAATAAAATACCATAACAAGTGGTGTGTCTTATGCATAGGGTTTACTTCTACAATTGCATACTGGTTTGGAGTCACTGGGTCACATGGCATGGAAGCTATTGAAAGAAAAGTATCATTTCAATAAGAGGAAGCAATAAAATACCGTAACAAGTGGTGTGTCTTATTCTTCGGGTTAAATAATACAATTAGATACTGGTTTGGAGTCACTGGGTCACATGAAATGGAAACTATTGAAAAAACTGCAAGTATTTTGTATTGATATTTTTACGTGAAGTAATTTATTGACGGTCCCTAAATCAGTTTCCAGCGATTCACCGCGAGGCTCTGCGAGGTGCGCTAACCGTTCTCCTGCTGCTATTGCCGGGCAAATCTCCATGAAGTCGCGGCTGGAACTGGACTGAATATCCGTCGAATATCCAACCTAAAACTATCTTCACCGCGGTAGAGATAGTGCAGTGTTTCAAAGTGCAGTCTTGTTATAACACACTGTTCCATATTATTCTAATAGGTTATGTGTAATTTTTTTTACGGTCTATAAAATTTCATAGAATGATAAAATAATTGTACTTATAAAATATATTATTTTATTTCATTTTTTGGTTGACTCGTGGTTGGCTCGTGAATGGCTCGTGACTCGTGATTGACTCGCGGCTCGTGGCTGGCTCGTGAAACATGCTACTCCCATGACACACTATTACGGAAGTAAAGTTTGCGCGCAAACAAGCTGTATCACGCGATAAACGCATGTTTATTCTGGGGCGTTCTCTGACGTAAATAGATTGCGTGATACCGGGTTGCTATGGATGGACTGTCAAAGGGTAGAATGTCTAGGGTCTTAGGTTTAGCACAAAAAGGCAGCAGTGAAGCAACAATTACTTTGAATCCATTTTAATCCATTTTTTTCCTCACACAACTGAGAATATAAAGGTAGCACATGGCATAGCATCCGCCTTCTAGCCCCCCTCTCGGGACTGACACGGCTCCCTTATATCTGCTCGCCAGATCACCCGGGATTGTACATACTAATCCATGAAATATCGCCGGGGGTGTTTACATATCAATCAACTAAATATGCATCAAACTGGTCAAAACAAACGTACCTATAATAAATTAAACTACATCAGACCTTGTAATAATATGTGACTGACATCTTAGCTGGTAAGTATTCAACTAACTTTATTAAACATTTCGTTACGTCACAGTCTCCAGCTAAGGTGGGCTCTTAGGAACATACTAGTGTCTCACAGGATATCCTTACATCTCTCTTATACAGAAAAAAAAGAGATTCACTGTGAATTCTTTAAACATAAAGTAAATAAATTATAATTTGATGCCAAAGGTTGCCAGTACTTTGCTACACATTACCTGGTATTAACTAAGGCTCAACACATTACCTGATGTTAACTCTTTTAACTGATCATTCCCTATAAAACAATAAACTTATTATAGCTCAACTGTGTAATAGTGAGCTAACAGCCTTGTGCTATAGATCAAGTCTGTCAGGGGCTTTTCTAATGCGCTCGGACCGTCTCTCTGGAGCTGCCTCTGGCTCCGTCATGACAGGTGGATTCTCCTCTAAAACCAACCGGCTGATTGTCTGTTACTGTTCCCTGCTGTGCATGTTTGTCCCTGTGCTCCTCTATTGAAGGAACTGCATTGCTGGCCGGTGTTTTGAGTAGCTGTAACCTTTCTGACCACAGCCCCGGTGTCCGTCTGGTAAGCGTAGGACCTCGGAGACACTTCATTTAGCACTGTTGCAGCGCGCTGTCAGTTCTGTCTTTCTGTGTTGAAAACTCTGACTCTGTCGCCCGCCTGCAGAGTTTGCATTGCTTTTGCTGTGCAATCAAAGTATCTCCTTTGTTTTTTCTGTAGTTTTTTCATGGCCTCCAGCACAGGTGTGGAGACTTGTTTCTTCACTGTTGGGATCTGTGTCTAGTCGTCTTGCCCATGAGCAGTTCAGCCGGAGACTTCCCGCATGCCAGAAGTGCTGCTCTATAAGCAAGCAGAGCTAAATAAGGATCCTCACCATTCTCTGTTGCCTTTGTCAGAAGACTTTTCACTATTTGAACACCCTTCTCAGCCTTGCCATTTGCCTGTGGGAAGTGTGGTCTTACTGTGACGTGTTCAAATCCATACTCTCTGCAAACTGCTAGAACTCCTGACTGGCATACTGAGGCCCATTGTCCGAGACAACAGTTCCTGGAATGCCATGTCTCGTGAGCAGAGCCATCTCAGGATAGTTGGAGTAGTAGTCGATCATCAGTAGATACTCTCTCCCTCTGAAGTGGAACAGGTCTGTCCCAATTTTTTCCCAGGGGTGCTCCACCCTCATGTCTGTGAGCAGTGGTTCTCTTTGCTGTCTGTTATGGTAAGTAAGGCAAGTGGCACAGTTATTGATCATCTCTGCTATGTCACGATTCATGCCCGGCCAGCAAACAGTCTGTCTGGCTAGTCTCCTTTTTATCTCTATGCCCAAGTGCCCTTTATGCAGTATTTGAGGACCTTCTTCCGCAGCTTTGTTGGGATGACTATTTGATCACCTTTCAGCAGCAGGTCACCAGCTACCGCCAATACACCCTTGAATGAGTAGTACTGCTGGCACACTTGCTTTGGCCACTCATTTCGCATCTGCCATATCACTTTCTGGAGCCGGCAGTCAACTGCAGTCTCCATTACCAATTTTTCTTTCAGGGTGGAGCTCACAGGTAGAGCCTCCACCACAGCATCCACATGGCCTTGTATGGCTTCATACTCCTCTGTGCCGTCTGTGTTCAGTCCTTGTGCTGGATTGGCTCTTGACAGAGCATCAGCCACTACCAAAGATTTTCCCGGCTTGTATGACAGACAGTTCACAGGTGTACTTCTGTAGACGCACCATCATACGCTGGATGCGTGGTGTCATCTCATTCAAGTGCTTTTTGCTGATAGCTATGAGTGGCTTGTGATCTGTCTCAAGTTCAATGTGTGGCAAGCCAAAGACATAAGAGTGGAACTTGTCACAGCCAAAGACGATCCCCAGAAACTCTTTTTCTATCTGTGCATATCTTTGTTCTGTTTCTGTCATGGATCGTGCAGCATAAGCCACTGGTTTCCAATCTCCATCATGATCCTGCAGCAAAACGGCCCCCAGTCCATCTTTTGAGGCGTCCGTTGAGATTTGCGTCTTCTTACTCGGATCAAAAAAACACCAACTCTGGCTCTGTGATCAAAATGTCCTTGATTTCTTTCCACTCTTTGTCATGTGTTTGGTGCCAGGACCACTCAAACACCACTGTGTTTGACTGCAGGAGCTGGCAGAGAGCAACAGTCTTTCCATGTAGTTTACCATCCCTAATGCTCTTTGTACCACCTTCTTGTCCGTTGGCTGGGGCATGTCCGTCACTGCTTGGATTTTGTTC
This sequence comes from Melanogrammus aeglefinus, assembly GCA_900291075.1. NCBI lineage: Eukaryota > Metazoa > Chordata > Actinopteri > Gadiformes > Gadidae > Melanogrammus > Melanogrammus aeglefinus. The sequence goes on along the minus strand of OLKM01000641.1, from coordinate 6,045 downwards.
ATGTCCGGCTGTACTCCTGCCGGTGTCAGTCGATCCCCAAGAAATGTGACTTCTTGTGTGCCGAACTGACATTTTTCCTTGTTCAATCTGAGCCGGTACTTGTGGACTCTCTGAAGCGCACTGTGCACTCTGCTGTTGAGCTGTCCTGGTGTCTCCGCCCATATCATGACATCATCAATATAAACCCTGAACCCCTCCAGTCCTTAAAACACATTCTCCATTGCACAGTGAAAAATTTCTGGCACTGAGGAAATACCAATGGGGAGTCTCTGATAACTGTAGAGCACAAAGGGCGTGTTGAAGGTGCATAGGTCTATGCATGCACTCAATTTGCAACTTCCAAAATCCATGTGACGCGTCGAGCTTTGTGAACCACTGTGCCCCAGCCATCTCACTCAGGATCTCTTCCCTCTTGGGAATTTGATATTGTTCTCTGAGGATTTTTTCATTTGGGTCTTTTGGGTCTATGCAAATTCTGAGAGCACCATTAGGCTTTCTTATGCAGACCATTGAGTTCACCCACTCCGAGGCTCCCTTGGTGGGTTGAATGACATTTAATGACACCATTCTGTCCAGTTCTTTGCAAAGATCTTGTCTCAGAGGAACCGTAATTCGACGTGGAGCATGCACCACAGGTCTAGCATTATTCTTTAGTTTAATGCTGTATGTGAACGGCAGCACCCCTATGCCATCAAAAATGTTTGGATACTGCGCTTCCCAGCTTTCTGCTTGTGATGTGGTGACTCTTGTATTTTTCTGCTGTGGTGATTCTACTTTTCTCTCCGTCTTGGCAATGAATAGAACACGCTTAACAAGTCCCATTTCCTCAAGAGCTTGATCTCCCAGTAGGGAGTCCTTCCCTTTTGGCACTATCACAAACGGTAGATTTCTCTTGATGTGCTTTTTCTGGACTTGTAACCTGCAGACACCCTGTGTTTCAATCATTTGTCCATTTTAAGCTCTCAATCCCACTTTTGTGTTTTTTATGACCAGCTTGTGGTGCAGAGCTTTGACGTCTTTCAATGTGATAAGATTTGCCATAGCTCCTGTGTCAAGTTTCATGTGAATATCTGTGCCATTCACTGTAAGTGTTACAATCCACTTGTCTGCATTTATTGTGTTCACACTAACTTCCAACGTTGAAGTGGCCTCATTTTCCACAGTGACAGTGTCAGTATAAAATATGTCATCCTCATCATAGCCTCGCTCTCTTCCATCACATTAATTTGTTTCTTTTCACTAGCAGATAAGCACACTTTTGCAAAATGATTTTTTTCCCCTGCACTTCGAGCAAACTTTCCCATATGCGGGGCATTGCCTGAAGCAATGTTTCCCACCGCAGCGCCTACAGTTCATGACGTAGTCTGAACCTGCTTCACGTGCATTACTAGAACGTTACCCCTCCGAGCGCGAGGTTCACGAGCTCTGACCACCCTGTCTACACCCACTGGTGCTTCAGTATTAACATATGGCTTCTCAAAAACCTTCATCTGCTTCTCAGTCCATTCGCTAGCTCTGCACATTCTGATTGCATCTTCTAATGTCAGACTGTCCTCCCTTAGCAGGTGTTCCCGCACCTTTTATTGTGTATTCCAAAGATTATTCTTGCGTTGACACACGCCACTACTTACAGAATACATGTTCAAAATAAAGATAATTGATTTCTCGGAGACGCAACGGCGTCACACGCCCACGCCCCCGCACCATATAGCTGTCCCCAGCAGGGCGCGCGCTTCCTAGAAACCGCATGGAACACACAGCTGACAACGGCGCTGAGCAGTTGCCTTTCTTTTACCACTCAATAAGCGAACCCGCCCCACAATTTCATTATTCATCAAACCCCAAATATTATGCAGAAACTTGATTACTCTTGCATGCAAGATAAATACCCCGGTGCGGCCTAAATACGATATAATAGCCGCCTCATCACAAGGACACTTTATCAAAAACAAACTGTATTCATGTTGAGGAATGTAAGAAGGACAATAACCGGGTTATAGGCTACACCGTGACATCAGGTCCCAATGACCGCCTCCATGTATAGAAGAAGTATGTTGATGGTAGTAAAGCCGTTTTGGTCGTTGTTTAGTTTAGTGTTCATTTATAGTGATGTTATAGTTATAGTATATTTATAGTTATGTTATTATTGGGGGAAATTTGGGTTTTAAACTGCCACATTGTATGAGACCTGGCAAAACAAAAAGAAATTGACACTGATATGTTCTACTGTGAAATCAGTAGATAATATTCAATACCTCCAGCCCTGCAGAAGTGATTTAATTAGATGACATGGTAGTGGTAAGTTTTAAGTATCAATTTAAAAAATTAACAGTGAATGTAGTCTATGATTTGCAATAGGCTAGGCTCTAACTTTTAATATGATGTTGATTACCTGTAGCAGGCAGAGGAGATGGCCCTCGCCAATAATGAAGGGCGGCCGATGATGGCCGGAGTGGAAGGGGGATTGTCATCTGACGCCACTGCCTCGTTCTCGGATGCGTTTGTAATGGGTACGTATTCATGTATTGTCAATGAACATACATAATTGTCTTGCTTCTCAAATGAGAGATGATTGAGTGTAATTTAATTTGGGTTATTTTTAGTTGAAGGTGCAAACATTGTATTGAGGCAACCGCCGACAGTGCTATTCAATCTCCAAGCAGAGATAGCCTATAACTGACAAAGTAAATTGTCATGTATTCTTCTAAATGTTGGCAGAATTTTTGAAAGAATGGCCTATAATAGGTTTCCCTGATTCTTTCAGGACATAAAAGGTAAAGAGACTGTCGGCCTGTGAGTCCAGGGTGACTATGGAAGTGATTTTTCTCAGTTATAATATGAATTTGCAGAATAAAAATGCCTATTGTGTTACTGACAGAGCTCTGGGTTATGTAAGGGATAATGGACAGCACTTGACTATCCAAGGTTAATGTACGTTGAACGTGGTGCCACCTTTGAACTTTCTAAAGAGCCATCACAATGGGAAACTCATCTCACGATCAGTGCTGTAACTGCATGTAACTGTTTCACATGACTTTTCCTTTTGATCATATATTCTAAAGAGGGAGGTGGCATTGGATGAGCCCCCCACCGCCTCAAATACATTGTAGGACACTAAGATATTTTTTTGGCCATAGTGTCCATATGCTAAAGACGTGTCTGGTTCACCGTCATGCAGGCTGTGTTCAGTAAAATAAATAAATAAATAAATAGTGATCTGTCTTCGGCGCATGTAGACCTATCTACCTAAGCCCACGTTGAAATAATTTTGATGTTGATGGTGCAGTTGTTGAAATAAACAGATTGATTTCATACAAATCATAAAAGCCTCTCCCTGTGTCATTCTGTGTGCGTGTATCCAAGGTGCGTGCGTGCGTGGGTGGTTCTTTATTGACCAATTTTCGAATATTATTCGAATACTCAGCGAATATTGAATAGTACTTTTGCCAGAAATGCACATCTCTAGTAGGCCTACTAGCCATTTTACATGGGTGCCATTCCAGTGGAAAACGGTAGGTGCCAGCATGAACTGGTAGATACCACAGTACATGAGTGGCATGCCAGTAGAAAAACGGTTGGCCTTTATTCTAGGCTATATAGGCTACGCTACTACGACACCTTGATAAAACAAGAGTGAAATTATGAATGTCTAGCCATAGGCTATAGTGTCACCCCCTGGTAGATATAGGGACCTACCTCTGTAGTCATAGCTCTAAATCTCTTATTGATTGGTCAGACCTATTTATGTGGCTAGGCTAACTACCGTCACCGAGCAAGTCCGGCTGTTTTCAAAAGCATCTGTATATTTAAAAGCACCGCGAGAAAAACTTGCCGTGCCGCGAAACTTCACGCGCTGCAAAACTGCGGCCAAAACCTTTTCAAAGCATCTGTCATTTTAAAAGCAACAATAAACAGATCACACATATGCTAACAACAGACTGGACAAGAGAAACATATAAATTCCTTTATTTACGGCGTTATGTTGTGATATAGTGTCAATAAAGACCAAAAATATATAGCTTTACATTTACGGCAATACTTGTCATGAAATTATAGGGAGGAGGCGAGGCATGCTGGTTTCATATATGGGAACGGCAGTTACCGTTCCTGAACGGCATATGCCATGGTATGTCAGTGATCACGGTGGCACATGCCACAGGTCAATAAACGATCTTGGCACTACTGCCGTGAAGACCACTACGTAGTAGGACATCACTCTGCCCAGGGGAACACCCCTGAGAAGGGCGGGGGGGTTTTCCCAATAGTCAAGGTCTGGTGACACCAAACGGGGTACGAGGAGCAGCCTGAGCTTGTGTCGCATGGGGTCTAACCGTTGGCGAGCAAACCACCGCTGGAGTCTGCGCATAAAGAGCAAACCCAGGGGACCCACGGTATGGGCGGCTGCCATCAACCCTAACAGGCGCATGGTGGACAGTGCGGTCATGTTTCTGCCAACGCGAAAGCAGGAAGTGGCAACAGGAAGACGTCTTGTCGGGGAGGCGAGGGCATCGCTGTCATGGTGGCTGAGTCTAGGCAAAGTAGAGCTCTTTTCCAAGTTGCTGGCAAAACCCAGGAAAGAGAGATGTGCCGTGTTCCAATACCCGTACTGTCCGTACTTACGAGCCAAAATTTGAGTACACAGTACGTTCCAATTCAGATCCGGCGAAAAGAAGTATATTTCAAGGACCCGGATGCCGTACTCAAAACGGGCTAATCGTAAAGTGTGGATCGAAGGACACTCCCCGTACTCAATGGCAGCCATCTTAGCTACGTAGCGGAATAGGTGGAGCCAGGCTGAACGCTTAACTCGAAAAAATAGACTAAACTTGATCATTGATATCATAATATCATGACTACGACATTAATAACTTTAATCACAAAAGTAAACCCCCAACTTAAATGACAGGTCTAATGCTGCTGTTATATGGGCTACGTTGGTAGACAAAAAAAAGCATACATGACATTTAAATAACACCTACCCTAGCATTGTCTGCGCCGACAACGTGGGCACATTCTCCACATTTGCTGCGTTAACGGACCCATATTGCACAACTAAAAAGATGTTTAAATACAACGGGTACTTTATTCTACACTTCAAAGCGGGATGTTTTTGGCGGGTGACAAGCGGCGGCTGTCGCGATCGTCATTTCCCGGTAAGTGCACCACAAGAGGTACTCGATTTCGAACCGGCACTCCCATCTGAAAAATTTGTGTACTCAAGTGAGTACGGATAGTGCAGAAAGTGTACTTCCTTAAAGTATACTCATGGAAGTACGGGTATTGGAACACGGCAATGGTTTATCACTATCATGATGTCCCTTCTTGCAGCTTCCTCCGTTGCTCAGAATAAATAGGTCCTCGAGGTAGAAGGGAACCCTTCTACCTCGAGGAAGCCCTTCTAACTCGTGGGACCGCTCAGCCGTCTTCACACACTTTGAGACGGTGCTCAGGGCCAGGGAGTAGCCGAATGGCAGGCACTGGTACTCGTACACCACCCCCATGGAGATAGAATGAGCTGATTGCAGCAGCTATACTGCTACCAAGGTTCAGAGCATCCTGGACCACAGATGACTCCATCCTAAAATCTGGTAATAAACTTATCTATCAATTCAAATGTAAATCTAATGTTAGCCTAATTATATAATCAATATAATAGTTATTTAATAGTTTATTTTATTTTTTTTAGGGACAAACTAAAGATTGATAAGAGTTACAATCTCTGAGAGCCCTTGAAATTAAACACCAGCTGCTTGGCAGCAATAGAAAAGTAAAAAAGAACGTGAAGAACTAATTATTTTGAAAGTAATGTATCTTGCCACAGGCTTTGACTACATACAAAACCACTTGGACAAGCAGCCTGGATGTAAATGTCGATGTCTGCTCCACCAGCAGCGATGAAGATTACTTCTTCGCATCAATGAAGGCAGGAACAACACAAACAGGAAGAAAGTTGAGAGGTACCTTGCATGTCCAACCACTAGAGGTATGGATCTGTTTACATTCGTTCCCTTCAAATCAAGAAACTATTCATTCAAAGTCAACATT
>OLKM01000640.1:251821-253993 GCA_900291075.1 Melanogrammus aeglefinus | reverse complement strand
AGAGGGAGAGAGAGGAGAGGGAGGCAGGAGGGAGGAAGAGGGAGGGGGGAGAGAGAAAGAGAGAGAGAGAGAGAGAGAAGAGAGAGATGAGAGAGAGAGGAGAGAGAAGAGAGAGAGAGAGAGAAAGAGAGAGGAGGGTGGGTTGGAGGAGTGAGAGAAGGGGAGGCAGGGAGGGAGGGAGAGAGAGAAAGAAGCGAAAGAGAGAGAGAGAGGAAGAGAGAAGAGAGAGTGAGGGGAGAGAGGAGGAGAGAGCGAGAGAGAGAGAGAGAGAGAGAGAGAGAGAGAGAGGGAGAGAGAGAGAGAGAGAGAGAGAGAGAGAGAGAGAGAGAGAGAGTGAGGGAGAGAGAGAGAGAGAGAGGGAGGGAGGGAGGGAGGGAGGGAGAGAGAGAGGGGGAGGCAGGGAGGGAGAGAGAGAGAGAGAGGGTGGGTGGGAGGGAGAGAGAGAGGGGGAGGCAGGGAGGGAGGGAGAGAGAGAAAGAGCAAAAGAGAGAGAGAGAGAGAGAGAGTGAGGGAGAGAGAGAGAGAGAGAGAGAGAGAGAGAGAGAGAGAGAGAGAGAGAGAGAGAGAGAGAGAGAGAGAGAGAGAGAGAGAGAGAGAGAGAGAGAGAGAGAGAGAGAGAGAGAGAGAGAGAGAGAGAGAGAGAGAGAGACAGAGAGAGAGTGAGGCAGACAGAGAGACATACACACACAGAGACAGAGAGGGAGAGAGAGAGAGAGAGAGAGAGAGAGGGAGAGAGAGAGAGAGAGAGAGAGAGAGAGGGGGAGAGTGAGAGAGGGAGAGAGAGAGACAGAGAGGCACATGCGCCAGACTTGTCAGGATGACTAATCACCGGGGGCAACAGGTCTCACCGTGGGGTGTTAACATTCAGCCCGGCCCTGAGACGGAAGCCTGACAGCCAGCGCCGGAGCCTGGCTCGGAGAGGTGTGTGTGTGGGGGGGGGGGGGGGGCGGGGGTTCACCTGCACATTTAAGACGACCCCCCCCCCCCCCCTGCCCCACCTCAAAAAAAAATACATTGTTTGAACAAACTCTCTTGTTTGCGTCTTGACTCTCATTCCCATTTTAATTTTGCGTCTGTCAGCACGTCTCTACGTCGGTAAACAGAGTCACACAATGGGGGATGGCTCCGCCAGACACCTGTCCTGGATGTTTATTTTGCGGATGTTATATCTAACAGCCCCCAGCAATTAAATTAGGCAAGCCACCAATAATAATATCAAAACTGAAGGATGTTACAAATGAAGACCTAATAAACTGACAATTTGGTTTATTTATTACTCTCACAGAGTCCTTGTGATGTTGACGCCCTGTCCCTCCAAAAGGGCTTTGAGAGGGGAATTAATGTGCTAAAATGCTATATACTTCTTATATTTCTATATACAGTATATATATAGATCCTTGGCCACAATATAAGTTTCGTAATTAACTTTTCCATATTTCAGTACAGTAACATGAAGAACTTCTTTTTACCTGTACAGTCATTATCATACCAAAGAAAACACACACAGGGAAACACGATCAAGGAATTACAACGCACGGGAAATAGCTCCCATAAAGCTGGTATTGGACAGAGACATGCTCATGCTCACGTGGCTTAACCCCCACCCCGAAAACGCTTCATGTCATCACGTGCTAAAGACGTCCACTTTAACACCATTAAAAAAAAAGAAGGTAAAAAAACCTGATCTGTGAGACCCAACGTGCGTCATGTTCTCCTAAAAATAAAGCAGAGGGAGAGAAGAAAACATATTACATTGGCACGGCCCAAAACATATTCCATGTTTGGCTTCTGTTGCCTTGGGCCCTGCGGGCAGGGGCCAGGGGCCCGCGGGCTAGGGGGCAGGGGCCCGCGGGCTAGGGGGCTGGGGGCCCGTTCTGCAGCAGGTATTTAGACTGGAGCAAGGCGTCGCGGCGGTGGATGCTGAGGTACGCGGCTTAATGATCCATACAGCCACAGCTCCTGCCTGCCACCACCACCACCACCACCACCACCACCACCCCCACCCCCACCACCAGCTCCCCCCACAGCACACTGCTGCTACAGCCGGGGCCCTGAGGTTCTGGTTCTGCTCCGGAGCCCCGGCCCCTGTTACACAGCACGCTGGACGTGTTGCGTGTAGCCGCCCACGCGCATCCAACACGGCGCATGTTGACAGCCGGAGAACGACTGGGA